>OZ005661.1:92315112-92557612 GCA_963930645.1 Salticus scenicus
TCAAAGTGTGAATTTTAGCTCATTCTGTCTTTAGTGAAGTGATAGATGTTATTTTAAAAGTTCTTTTTAAATTCTTTGTTGTAAGAACCGTTTTTTTTTTTTTTTTTTTTTTTTTTTTTTGAATTGCTGAAAAGGGTGCTTAAAATTACTAAGAGAATTACAAGTTTGGTCTTTCTCGGAACGTTATCAAAATTCACATTAACGGCCCTCTTCACTTATCGTCGCCGGAAGCCCGAGTCAATGTTATTCTATGGGGAAATTTTCTTTACAAATAACTTATTAACTAATAAATATTTTTAAATTCTGTTTTCACACTCAGAAAATTCCCAACTGACGGACCTTTTTTAAAAATGTATCTTTTTAATTTTTAATATTTTATTTTGAAATTGCAAACTGAACAAAATCCACATATTAAAAATTCGTATTTTACAGCTTCAAAATAAAATATTTAAAATTAAAAAAATAATTTTTTAAAAAAGGTCCGTCCCTTTAACAGCTGGGAATTTTCTGAATGGGAAAACAGAATTTAAAAATATGTATTAGTTAATAAGTTATTTGTAAAGAAAAATTTCCCATAGAATAACATTAGTTTCGGCTTCCGGCGGCGGTGAGTGAAGCGGGCCCTTAAAAGGGATGGTCTTGCAGTTTTTTTTTTTTTTTTTTTTTTTTAAGAAAATTTATGATAAGTCTATTTAATTAATTACCAAACCACTACCCCAAATTAAACATATCATTTGTGAGAAAATAGGTTCTGTTTCCATATATATATATATATATATATATATATATATTTTTTTAAGAAGATTTATGATAAGTCCATTTAATTAATTACCAAACCACTACCCCAAATTAAACATATCATTTGTGAGAAAATAGGTTCTGTTTCCAAAAATGAGCTACCAGATAATTACGATATCCCACACAAAATAGAAAAATAAAATTAAGCATTATAATTAGGCATGTTTAACAGAATATTTTATATTAGATTAAAAGAGCATGTAATAGATATAAACTACTACATCTTTGTCTTAATTGAAAATATAAGTATAAATGTCAAAGCAGTAAAATAATTTGCTTAAGAAAATCTAGATTGCTTGAATTTTCTTTAGTACGTTTTCCACCATTGATTCTTTAACGTTTTCGTCAGTTGTTTAAACTATTCGATATCGATTTGGTCATCTCTAATGGCCATATCACACGAGAGACTTTCGTTCAGCATTTTACTAAACACAGCATTATACCCAACATACTCAGCCTGATTTTGTTCAAGGACAGCAAGTTTTCGGATGATCAACTTTTACGAAACCGTTTAGAAAAAGCTGAGTATGTTGAGCGTGCTGATCAAAATTAACCAGTAGGAGGAATAAACAGGATTTTCTCCTGGAATACCTTTAGAGAAGGAAATACATCACGCTATCCATTCGGGGGAACCCTACGGACAGCTAGCTGACCGGTTTCTCGTTCGTTCAGCATAGTAAACATGTTGCGTATATATGCTCTCGTCTGATATGGCCTAGTCTTTTCTACGACTTTTACGAAACTGTCTCCATTTAAAGGCTCGCTTCACTTACCGTCGCCGGAAGCCCAAGCCAGTGTTCTTCTATGGGAGATTTTCTTTACTGGAACAAATTGACAAACTTTTTTTTTTAAACGGATTTTTTTTTTTTTTTTTTACTTTACTTTAAGTATTTTATTTTGAAGCTGTAAAATAGGAATTTTCAATATGTGAAATTTTTCATTTTATAACTTCAGAATAAAATATTTAAAATTTAAAAAATCCGTTTTTAATGAAGGTCCGTCAATTTAACAGTTGTGAATTTTCTGAATGTGAAAACAGAATTTAAAAATATGTGTGTGTTAGTGAGCTATAAGTAAACAAAATTTCCCATAAAATAGCATTGGTTTAAACTTCCGGCGACGGTAAGTGAAGAGGGTCCTTAAGGTAAGTCACTAAATAATGGAATTTAGGACATTCAGCATTAAATAAAATGATAGATATTTCTTTAAACGTATTTGATAATTCTGCTTAGCAAACAAGACTTTTTCTACGTTTTATTTTATGGGATACTTTTTTTTTTAATCCAAATTGCTTGAATTTTGCCTAATACACTTTCCATCACTGATTTTTCAACGTTTTTATTGGATATTTGGTACAACTTCGATATACACCCACAACGATATTTGGTAATTTTACTTTGGCTCTGTTTTGAACGATAACGATGACGTTCTGGACTGCTTGCGATATAATATAGCAGCCTGTATGTTGTTTATTTTAGATTTGTGATTTTATGTTTTATGATTTATGATTTAGATTATGATTTTATCATTTATGATTTTTAGATTTATGATTTAGCCATAATCGCCAACAAAAAATCGCCCAAATATCGTTGTGGGTATATATCGAAGTTGTTACGGATATTTAAACTATTCGACATCGATTTGTTTACCTCTTTGTTAAAACTTCTGTAAAAATAAATCCATTTAAGTTGAATCCACAAGGTTAAATTTGGGTTATTCTGTAAAAAAAAAAAAAAAAAAAAAACATTAATAATAATCTGATCAGTATCCTCCCATCCACCCCCATAAATCTAAAGTTAATTTTATTTATTTTTCTTTTTTATATTGAATGCTCTTACAGCATTCATCTCGATACGGCGTTATGTTTGTTTACTTTAAAATATGAATAAAGACTGTTTATATGTGTGTATATGTTATTTTTTATGCACATAACTAGCTATTTAGTGAGCATGTTATACTATGAAAACGAGTGATTTCACTTACTTTATAATGTTTACCTTTTGATAGTGAAATACAGTGCTTATAAAAATAAAATAAATAAAAAATTCTAAGTAAAAATGACATTTTTAATCTCTTTTAAAATATGAAATTTGTAAAGACTTCTAATAGAAATGTATGTATGAAATGCGTACGTACAGTGGCGGACAAAAAAACTGCATCACCTGC
Source organism: Salticus scenicus (assembly GCA_963930645.1). Taxonomy (NCBI): domain Eukaryota; kingdom Metazoa; phylum Arthropoda; class Arachnida; order Araneae; family Salticidae; genus Salticus; species Salticus scenicus. The sequence goes on from OZ005661.1 coordinate 92,318,077, forward strand.
GAAAAAATGGAAAAGCGTGCAAAATGCTAAAAATCTGGTGTGAAACAACCACACGACTTCCATTACCCGCTATTACATGTATTATATGCATTTTTGAGAGATAATGTGATCAGAAAACATAAAAGTGACCTAAAGAGAAAATCGTTAGAGCCGTTTTTGAGATACCAACTTTTACAAAAAATCAATTATTGACCGGTAAACAATAATTACATACAAAAGCATATTTAAAAGTGAGTTAAAATGGTGAGTTTGAAAAAAAATCCGTACAACCGTTTTTAAAGGAACGCCTTTGCGAGGCCTGAAATTGAGCTATTTATACAGGACTCCTATCAATTTTCCTGAACTAACCAACTATATCATTCGAAAGGACATCTAATAGAGTGTTTATATAGCAAGTTTGAAGAAAATCGTTAGAGCCGTTTTTGAGGTACGGACTTACGGTCCCACTTCCGGTTTCTGATGTTCCATTTCCGGTTTTTCAATTTTTACCAAAATTTGGAAATTTCATCTGTACACCAGACGTATTTCAATTCTAAAGTTTCGTAGCTCTATCTTTATTAGTTTCTGAGCTATAATAGCCAGAAGATTCTCCACATACATACACACACACACATACATACACACTGACCAATTGCCAAAAACCACTTTTTTGGACTCAGGGGACCTTAAAACGTGTAAATCAGGTGAAAACCCGATATCGAATTTTCAGACCGAATACAATACTTCCATTACCTACGGTAGTAGGGTAATGGAAGTAATTACCTACGGCAGTAGGGTAATGGAAGTAAAAAGTCAATGAGTAAAGAAATGGGCCTGTGACGATGATTCCTAAAAACGAATTATTCTACTTACCCTGTCAATGATTTAAAAAATAATTTCGAAGAAACTCGATCATCCAAGAACTCATATTTAAACTATAAATCTTCTTCACACACCATAAAATTAATTTTATGGTGTGTCAAGAAGTTTTAATGTTTGAATATTGAGTGTACACCAGTTTTGGATTTATTTTTGTAAGAACTCATAGTTTAAATCAAAAGTTTTTGTAAAATACAAAACAAAAATATTTTTGTTTGGGTTCCAAATTGTATATTTATACAAAAAGTTAATATAAGACAGTTATTGTGAAATGTTTATATACATTATTTTATAAAATCAACATTTTGAAGAAAATTTTTCAAATTATAAAACTGTTGAATTTGTTTACTTTATTTATTTTTTTCTTTTTAAGCAATGAAAATGTTTGTTTTTTATATTTTCGAGAAGATTCACATACGGCAGTATATTGCTATATATTTTTCCTAGTAAAATAATGTGTTTTAAAAGTGGAAAAATTTGTTTTATTCTAGTAAAAAGATTCAAACAGTTAACAAATATAATTTATATTATTCTTACAAGGAAACATTCAAAAGGTGTCATCTTCAAAAAGTATGGAAAAATATATATGTGATTCTACTCTTCATAAAACACCAGAAAATGAAAAAATTATCGGTTGAAATTAATTACAGCGACCACAAAAAAAATATCAAAATTAAGCATATTTGGCGATTCAGCGCTGTTAGGCGATATGTTTGCTAGCACCGAGATTGCCGTGTATGAACAGAACCGTGTTTTGCTTTTCCGCCAAATACTCAATATCAATCGCCTAGCAGTGTGAAATCGCCAAATATGCTTAATTTTGATAATTTTTTGTGGTCGCTGTAATTAATTTCAGCCGATAATTTTTTCATTTTCTGGTGTTTTATGAAGAGTAGAATCAAATACTTTTTTTTTTTTTTTTCAATACTTTTTGGAGATGACACCTTTTGAATGTTTCCTTGTTAGTATTTTAATGTTAGAAATTGTATTAGGAAAGTAAGCGACAAATGAATATAACACTATATGAATTATAAATATATTTATAACATGTATATACTATAACTAAATATATCGATACAACAATGTGTTCAGATAGAGAAGAGTTATGACAATAAATTACTAGGAATGTTTTAATTTATAATTTCAATGAACTTTAAACATACTTCAAAGAAATTTATTATTAACAAGTAATTCTCAATGCTAATTTGCATCAGTTGCAAATTATAATTAATTCAAATTTCTTTTGGTTCTTTTAAAGATAAATCAAGCATTTATCTATGTAATTCTAATGGTCACTGACAATAGAAGCACTACGGAATTTAATAGCATTAAAATCCAATTATTATAATCTAGTTTTCCCCTAAAGTATATTAACTTGCTCCTCTACCCCACCAATTATGCACAGATTATGCAAGCGAAATCAAATATCATTTTGCTCCCTGTGTAACTAATTTTGTCAATATATTTGTAAGAGTAAAGGTAAAGGTTGTTTACGCAATGATATTGACAAGGAAGTTGGAATTTTTTTAACAATTAATTTTATTTGAAAACTATTTAAATATCGATAACTTAGTGATTTTTTGGATTTCTTTATTATTTTTCTTTTATTAAATAATATAATAATTATTGTTGCTGAAATATTTTCTTCACTGCTTGTCTCAAGTGAAAACTTACTTCTAAATAAACATTGTGAAGAAATACCATTAACTATTAAGGCATCATCAGCGGTTTACAGGTTTTGCTCTCAATAAACTGACAGACGAGAAATGCCAGGTTCGAACCTTGGTCACGCTTGTCGGAATAGCCATTTGGACTTCTCCCTGACTTTTTTGCGTAAATATGGGTCATAGCTTCTTATAAAGAACACAATGGATGGCATCCGAGCCAGACCTATATCCCAAAAGTAGACAACTGAGCCAAAGTCCTACAACTTAACCTAACTCATTAATTGTTACACATATATTTCATTTTAAAGTATTTAAAAATCATTAAATCTCGTAAAATTCTTTAAGATAACTTTTTAATTACAGTAAAATTGAGACAATATAGTAACTGTTTCGATTTTATTGTAATTAAAAAATACTTCATTGATACTTTTCCGCTGAACAAAATTTTGGTGAAATAAAAATTATAAGCAGATATACTCATAAACTGATATCTATTGCTGTTATGAAAAATTTAACATGGAAAAATTATACATATATTTTTATGTTCGACGAATTACTCAAATTGCTATCTATGAAAAATGGTGATTTTTTTTTTTTTTTTTTGTTTTTTTTTTTGGGGGGGGGGGGGGGGCATTTTTTCGTTTATATCAACACTACTTAATTTTTATGATGAATCCAGTGTAAGTTCCGTTTTTACTATTATTATTCAACTGAATTAGAATGTTACTGCATATTCGTACTTAAATATTTACATAGTTTTTCCTGGATCTTTTACAGTGTTCTCAAACACCTTCTCTTTCTAAATATTTTACTTATTTAAAGCACTGTACATAATTAATTTTTTTTAAATAATTTTACTGTAAAGAAAGTACAATTTAACGATATATTTGAATTGGAAAATTATTATTATTATTATCATTATTATTTATGTATAGTTATGTGTATACCATAATTATGTAGATATTTGCATACACCAGTAAATTTTTATATTTTACTGATAAATTAAAATTTTGTATGCTTTTAACTTGCCCTTTTAAAAAATATTACAAATTATTTATATGTAATTATTCTTTTGTTTAGGAACTGCTCTTCTTCAGTTAGTAGATGTTCAAAAAGAAATACAAGCCCAACAGTTAAACATTGTAGGTTTGTGTAAATTTTTTTGGTAAATTAATTATTACTAAAACATTCACTTTTATTTTTGTTGAAACTCTTGTTGGTATTTATTTGTTCATTTTTAATATGCTATAAAATCTTAAATTTTATGAGGCTTTAAGTGTGTAAAACTACAATTTTATAATAAAACAAATCATTAATTTTTATATGCAACAATCAACATTATAATTCTTAACGCGTCTAAAGAAACTTTGGGAAAACAAAAAATAGGAATTTTAGGTGATGTATTTGTAAAAAATTATTTGTATTTTGTTTAACCGGCAAACATTATTCAACGATGAACTGATATTAGACGAGACGTAGAAAACCCTCCACGATAGCTTCAAGGCCCCGAGCCCACCACCTCCTCCAGAATCAACTACTTATTCCAGTCTATTTTGATCTTTAATTCCTTTCGGTGTTAGCCTTTTTTTTTTTTTTTTCTCCGCTTTTTTACATTCTAATATGCTGTGGAACGGGCTAATGGGCTAAGCTTCAGTTTTTTCTTATTGTTTTACTTAAAAAAATTAATTATAATGCAAAATTATGCATTGATATATATTTTATTAATATTAATATATACACTATATATATTATACGAGGGAAAGTCATTAAGTAAGTCACAAAAGATAATAAAAAAAAATAATTTTCCATGATAATCTCTTGGAAACAATTTTTATTATTCCACATAATCTCCAGCAACGTTGACGCACCTATCCCATTGTTTCATCAGAGCCCCAATTCTAGCTGCATAAAATTGTTTGGGTTGCTGTCTCATCCACAGTAGGACTTCATGTTGAACTTCATCGTCATCTGGAAATTGTTTGCCTTCAAGATGTTGTTTCAGTAGACCAAACAGATGAAAATCGTTTGGGGCTAAGTCGGAAGTGTAAGGTGGATGCTGTACATCCATGACCAGGTAACATTTTTTTAAGAATATTTTTTTGTTCAAGTCCTTTCGCCCACAAAAATCAGACCACAGCACGCTGCTCTTCTATCGTACAATCATTCAGCAACATCGCCATTTTTGAAACTGCTTTACGCATGCGTGTGAATGCTACTTACTCAATATTAATTGAATATCATAAAGCTGTATGGTGCTGCCATCTATGACCATTCTTTGGAGATATCTGTTACTACTTTAAATCATGCCATATGCATTTGTGACATACTTAATGGCTTACCCTCGTATATATCAATTTAAAAATAAATAAATAAATAAAAAGCATTAATTCAACAATCACTTAAAAAAAAAAAAAAAAAAAAAAAAAAAATGGATATTCACATGTAAACAGACTTTTTAACATATATATCGCATTTTGGGGACAAAAAAAAAAAAAAAAAAAAAAAAAAAGACGACAATTCAAAAAGGCAATATTTGTGAAAAATCAACTTAGAGAATACGATAAAACACTAAGTAGAGAATACGATAAAACTCGCACAACTGCCTCTCATGGAGATAAATTTCGAAATAAAGATGTGACGCTTTCGTGCACGTTGGAACACTTCATGCACATTTTCCAGTTAAATAAACTCAACATAGAGACTTCTTTTTTACTCGTGTTACTCTTCTTGCTGGGGCGCGATACAATTAAAATGAATTGTAAAAATCAATTCTTTTCATTATGTTTAATTTCACATTCGAAAAAATTTCTAAATGTCCAAGAATATGCATTAAATTACAATTGTTCTACTCATCTATAACACTTACAAAGTATTCAATTACAAATCAAAGTCAAAGTAATATTACATCATAAAAATTTAGTTTATTATGAAAGTTTTACTTTCAAAAGAGCTTTGTCATTTCTTATTATTAATCTTAGTTTTGTTCGTGTATTGGCATTTGTAATCAATATGTGAACGTTTTAATAAAATGATATTTAATCAATACCTTTTTACACTACTTTTTATTCCAATATTCCTGTTCTTCATTTCAGTTGAAAGCCTTCTATGTAGATCTCTTAGTTCCATTGGAAACCAATATAGATAAGGACACAAAGGTTGTTGCCGTAAGTATTTCCGATATGAAATTGATTTATTTTACTTTCTAGCCATATTTTTTTCCTTTTTTTAATATGTTCATGTAAGTAACAAATTTTGCACTAATGCACTAAAAAATATTTATTAATCTTACAGGAAAAAAGAAATTGCCGTCAATAAAGCTTTATGTGTACGGCAAAAATCAAAGAAGAAAATGAATATATTTTTACAGTTTGATTGATTTTTAAAATAAAAGCTAAATAAAAAAAACATATTTTTTAAATAATGTTAAGCAATTGTGTACTTTCGCTACCACTCGCTTTGGCGAAGTTGACGAATAATTTATCATAGAAGAAAACATGACGATTGATTTAAATGGTTTAGTATAATTTTGGTAAATCCATCACAGCTTTAAATTAATTTGATAATTACAAACTATCTCGTCGAGCATAAATAATGTCAATTCAAACTAATTATTTTACAACTAATTTTGAAAAAAAAAAAAATAATAATAATAATAATAATAATCCTGTAATTTTATTGATGTATTTTAATCAAATAATGGCTCTGTCTAAAAAAAAAAAAAAAAAATGTATAAATAAATAAACATTTACTAAAATAAAATACCATTTATGTACTTTAGCGATTATTTTGGCAAAGATGATGAATTATTTACCACAGAAGAAAAGCATTGCGATATATGTGGCTTTGTATCACGCTTTGTTAGTCAAGTATCAATACTAATGTTGCTAACAACAATTTAAATCAAAATGAAAACTAATAAGTAACAATAAAGTAAAATTAACCATCATTTACCACACTTAAAAATCACGTAGTTACCACACTGGGTTTCGCAACCCGAGAAACTTTGATGGCTAATATCTTTCATTCTAATTATCGGATTTTATTTATTTATTTGTGATACTACACTTTGCTAGGGGTCAAGTATCAATATTAATGTTGCTAACAACAATTTAAATCAAAGTGAAAACAAATAAGTAACAATAAATTGAAACTAACCCTCATTTACCACACTTAAAAATCACGTATTTACCACCCTGAGTTTCGTAATCCGAGAAACTTTAATGGCTAATATATTTCGTTCTCACTGTAAAAAATATCTGTTAAAAATACAGGAAAAATCTGGCAGCTGGGGTGCCAGTATTTTTCCGTCAAATATACAGTTTAAAACCGCAAAATTGTATCACTGACATATACTTTATGCAGAAATCCTGTAAATCAAACAGATTTTTTGTTGAAAGTACAGTTTTGTTCTGTATATTTGAGGGTGAAATACTGGCACCCCAGCTGCCAGATTTTTCCTGTATTTTTAACAGATATTTTTTACAGTGAGGTTTTTATTTTTGTTTATTTTATTCATGCATTTATTTATTTATTTTGAATGTGTGTGTGTGTGTGATATAACACTTTGTTTAGCCAAGTATCAATACAATGTTGCTGACAACAACTTAAATTGAATTGAAAAAATAATTTTCACTTACCACACTTTTAAAAAAAATCACGTAGTTACCATATTGAGTTTCATAACCCAAGAAACTTTTATGCTTTATAGCTTTCATTCAAATTATCCAATTTATTATTATTATTATTATTATTGGGTAGGAATTCAAAAATACGAATATGATATGCAAAAGTTTCGACAATTTCCGCACCAGTCAGTATCGCGCCGTAAACGAAATTGTTTTTTTTTTTTTTTTTTTTTCTAAATCATAAAAATATTCTTTATTTTTCAAACTGATAGTTTTAAGTGAAAATATCAGAATGAAATCAAATCCTTTGAGTGTTGGAAACTTCAATACTTGCGGCAAATGATTTTGTAATTCATTTGAGGATCTTTTACAAAAATTCATAATTTTCTTGGGTGATTAAAGTCAGAAATTTTTTTTAGTATTACTTTAGTGTCTTAACTGTTGTAAAAATTATTTTAATTTACGGTACGTTTAAAATGAACTGGGATTGATGAAGAAATATTAAAATACAGAATGGAAATGAGAATAGCTTTATTTGTCAAACTTTATAAAAATATATTAAAATTTTTAAAAGCAAAATCATTCAGTTTTTTATTAGTCTAGTCAAAGTGTGAAATTATTAAATGTTTTGGAATTTATAAAGAAAAAAAAATAGAGATCCACATATGGGGACCGCTGTAACGAAGAGGGTATATATGAGTATATATATTTCCTTATAACTCATAACCTTATGTTAACTCCTTCTAACTTATATATTATTCTGTGTAGCTCAGTAAACAAAATATTATTTCTGTGTTTGAAATTTTCAGCAGAAAGCATACTTTTAAACATTCTAATAACATATGTTAATTTCATTATTCTAAATGCAGTGTAAGCATGTTATTAAAATGCACTTAAAAGAAATTCCGTCTATCGCCCGTAATGGTACAAAACTTTTTTGTTTGTTTCTATACACGAGCTACAACATTATACGCACAAATAAAAAGTATACAACTAATTCCATGTTACTCATAAATATTCGCACCTAATTGGACTTTATTTGGATTACTGTATAACTTTATGGAAATTCTTTTGTGTGGTCTTACAAATAATTATTAAGTCTATGCAAACCTATTTCTACAGAAAACAGGCCTTTAAGTATGATGTATGTTAATTTTATTAAATTGAATGCACTGTAACCATGTTAAAATGCGTTTAATGGTGACCCTACGCACAAACCATTAATGGTACTCATAAAAAAAATATGGATACCGTATGGTACATGAACATGTGTGCGAATTTGCAAGTCAATCGGGATTTTTTCGTCCGTTATCGCAGTACGCATGAATTCTGTAAGTCAGGACACGAATTATAAACCACAGACGCACCAAAAAATATACAAATGATTCTGTATATGATTTAGGAATATGTGGAATGATTTTAAAATCAATCGGGTGATATTTCCAGCCGCTATCGCTCTACTATCACAGACACCACACTGAAAAAAATAAAGGGGCAAAAATACTCAAAAATGAGTGAAATTGAATAAAATTTGAGAATATCACATTCTCAAAATAGCTCCGGAACAAATATACTCAAATTTAAAAATCAAATTTACTTCTTATTTGAGTATATTAACATGCTCTAAAACTGGCATCGACCATCGTAAATCCCAATATCCCAAACATAAATTCTTATTCGTGTATTCTTCCGAAAACCAGTACTAAACCGCCACGATATATAGTTCTGGAGATTTGAAGGAACAAATTTTGTGTCTGAATTCTTTCTATTTAAATTTGTAAAAATTCTATTTAAGAACTTCTTTTATTATGAAGTGAACAGATATTAGTTTGAAAACATGCGATTTTTCATAAATGAGACGAGTATGATTTTCTTTTTGGAACAAAATTACTTATTTCGAAACAAGTATGTCTGTGGTGCCTGCTTTTTCGCACCTGGTTCTTTTCTTTCGGTAAATTCATTTCGAGACACATCAAGACACTGATCACACTTGGTTTACTTTTAAACGTATATTTACTTACGGCACAAACATAAAATACATAACGAATACAGAAATTAACATCAAGTAAAGTATTTTCTAAAAAACATGTAGAATGGAACGTTAGTCCATCTTGATTCACATACGCACACACACTGTTGCCACACTTTCGTACCAAACTTTTTAGTTCTTGGTTTTTAATACTCTCGAAATCAGAGGTGCGGCGTTCACAGGATTGTTCACAATCCTACCGGCTGCGCATTTGACAATCATGACACGAAGCACATAATTGTTTAACTTCTTTTGGCATTCCTTCCCACCAGAAAGACATTGCAATTCTGTCTCTGGTCTTCTTAGCTGCCAGATATCCACCAGTAGGAGTTTCATGAGCTAATTTCAAAATGTCCTTTCTTCTGCTTGCCGGTACGACCAATTGAATATATTTCTGTCCGCCTACTTTACCCATATGATATAATAAACCTCTTTCAATCCAGTAACCATTTTTATATTGTCTAGCTTCTTCGAAGCACCTTTTCAATGTAGGACAGGCTAACTGCTCATCCCTAAACACTTGTGCTTGTGGAACAGGGATATTTTCATTTCTTTCATCCTTACTATCGGTTTCGGTCAATGTCTGTTTAACTACTGAGTTATTAAAGACTTTGGTTTCTGGATGATGCGACTCGCTGTTGTTCAGCTTTGCCTTTCGAATAGTCTCGTGACTTTCTCCCTCCATACAGAACATACACTTTTCATTATCTTCTGTGAGTGGGGTACTAATTGCCTCATCCCCAAGATAATTGTCGTTTGAATTATTCTCAGGTACACTGAACAAGGATTGTTCACCGACTTCATTTATTGTGATTACTTCAACCTCTTCTTCTGAAGAATAGTTTCCGGGAGACCTTCCCTCCACTTTGAACAAGGACGGTTCATTGTTTTCTTCCACTGGAGTGATATTAACCTCAACCCCTGAATTTCCAGGATTTCTTCCTTTCACATGGAACAAGGATTGTTCATCGACTTCTTTCTTCGGGATATTCACTTTATCCCCTAAAGAAATGTTTTCGGGAGACCTTCCCTCCACACTGAACAAGGATTGTTCATCGACTTCTTTCTTCGGGATATTCATTTTATCCCCTAAAGAAATGTTTTCGGGAGACCTTCCCTCCACACTGCACAAGGATTGTTCATTAGCTTCTTTTACTGAAGTGATTCCTGTATCATCTCCCAAATAAGAACGCTTTTGTTCCTTCAACCATTCATATACCCTGGGAGTGATTAAAGCTTCCTCATGCAGCCCTTCTACTACTGCAGCATGCACTTGAACATATGGAATGATTTCTTCATCTGTATGAAGACTTAGCGGAACTGACACAAGTTGTGCTTCCACTGGATTACCTATAGCAGGTCTCAAAAGAATTTTCCCACTTGACTGTAAGTGTTCCTCAGGTACAACTGATTTTCGTAGTACGGTGATTTCTGCACCACTGTCCACGATGCCTTGAAATTTTTGACCTCCGATTCCTAAATCCACTTTCAGAAGCTCGCCATCTTTCTCGTTGACTGGAAATTCCCACTCGAAACAAGCGCTATTTAGATTAACACTGACCTTATTAAGGCCCTTACTTTCTTGACTCTTTTTGTTTGTTTTCACGTAAGATGTACTTGCTGAATTCAATTTGGGACAGGATTTTTTCATATGGCCTTCCTTTCCACACAAATAGCAGGAGAATTTCGGACGAATGTCTCTTTGTTCTTGCTGTGGCTTAGTAAAAACCCTTTTCTCATCTCTATGGTTATTTCCGAAAATCGCCCCTTTGGATGGAAGATTCCAATTTTCTTTATGAGAAATTTCTCTCGGTTTTTTATTGAAAGTCATTTTGACATTTTCATAATCATCTAATTTACTGGAAATAATATCAGATGACTTAAACAATGACCATTCATCGATGAAATATTCTTTAATTTCTGGAGGTACTTTCCTTTTAATTTGATCTGTAATAATCAAATCATATAATTCTTCAAATGTGTTAACTTCTAATCCCCGAATCCATTCAGTAAAATAGTTTTTCAATTCGTAAGCAAAATCTCTCCATGTGATATCAGCTTTTTTAGTATGCTTAATGAAAAGTTGTCGAAATCTTTCAGGAGTAAGTTTATATCTCTTTAACAATAACTCTTTTACTTTTCCGTAATCATTCGTGATTTCTTCGTCTTCCCGAGCTATAACTTCCGCGATTTCGTATGGCAGTAGCCCAATGAGATGAGAAACCCAATCATCTCTTTTAATTTCGGCACGTTTTGCCTGCCGCTCAAAAAGAACTAAATACAGGCTAATTTCGCATGTTTTAGGATCAAATTTTTGTAAGATGTTATGTAATTTTACGCGCGTTTTCTCAGAAGTTTCATTTATAATTCCTTTCTTCTCAAGTTCTATTCTTGCATTTTCCAACCGCATTTTTTCCAATTCTATTTCTTCTCTTCTTAGGCGTTCCTCCATCTCTTCTTTTCTCTTACGTTCCTCTATTTCTTCTCTTCTTAGGCGTTCCTCCATCTCTTCTTTTCTCTTACGTTCCTCTATTTTTTCTCTTCTTAGGCGTTCCTCCATCTCTTCTTTTCTCTTACGTTCCTCTATTTCTTCCCTTCTTATGCGTTCCTCCATCTCTTCTTTCCTCTTCCGTGCTTCAAGTACGTTCGCTAATGTTTCTTTAACAAATTCTTCATCGTAATTCTTTGAAGCCAAAATAGCATCTCTTAACTCATATAACTTTAAATATTGAGTTCCTTCCACTCCAAGCTCAGTAGCAACTTCTTGCAAATCTTTTTTATTCCCTTTACCCAAAAATGCCATCTTCGGATGGATGAAATCAAATCAAGTTCAAATTTTCCTTAAGAACGCCAGATTTGACATCTTATTTTTTATCTTAAACAACATTTTCCCCCAAATTAAATAAAATAATCATTAAGTCGGAATGCATACATAAAAGGAGAAAAAAAAAATAATATGTATCGAAATAACAAATAAAAAAAATGTTTACACAATCAACTCTTTCATTAAATAAATCAGAATATACTTTATTACATAACCAGCTTTCAATAAATTAGAAATAATGTTGCCATAGCAACACAATCAACTCTTTCATTAAATAAATCAGAATATACTTTATTGCATAACCAGCTTTCAATAAATTAGAAATAATGTTGCCATAGCAACCTTTAATCAAACTTACTTTTAAACAGAAAAAGAAAACAATTTCCGATTCATTCCTCAAAGTAAAAAAATAAACAAAACCGGACGTTCACAAGAATAATTCACTAGTTTTTTTTACTGAGATATTTCATTAATATTCCAATAATCATAAAGATAAATAAATATAAATAATTATCAAGGTCTAACAAATACACAATCATTCAATAAAACAGAACAAATAAATCAAAACAGAACTCTCTCTTTTTTTTTTTTTTTTATCTGCTTTAATGAAATCTTATTTATTCTAAATCACGTGATGAATAAAAAGAACACACAGAAATTAACAACAATGATCTTGCATAGCATAAAAATATATTCTTTTCAACATTCTTTTTACCATTTTCCGGCTTTTTAAATACAAATAAACAAATGTATTTCTATTTTTCATTTTTCAAACACTAGAATTATTATTATTTCAACATTACGAAATATTTAATTTTCATTTACATACTCTTTACCTTGTTGGAATACAAAATCGGAACAAAATATCTAAATGCTTAATCCTAATTATTTAATTTAAAACTTATACAAAATATGACTCTTGATGGAACATAAAAAAAAACATACCCTTTTTTTTTTCATCACTATCATGAAAAAAATCCATACGAGTACTATAGCTATTTCACATATGCTTGTCGACTTCGCCAATTGTGGTGCCTGCTTTTTCGCACCTGGTTCTTTTCTTTCGGTAAATTCATTTCGAGACACATCAAGACACTGATCACACTTGGTTTACTTTTAAACGTATATTTACTTACGGCACAAACATAAAATACATAACGAATACAGAAATTAACATCAAGTAAAGTATTTTCTAAAAAACATGTAGAATGGAACGTTAGTCCATCTTGATTCACATACGCACACACACTGTTGCCACACTTTCGTACCAAACTTTTTAGTTCTTGGTTTTTAATACTCTCGAAATCAGAGGTGCGGCGTTCACAATGTCCATTAATTTTTTTTTTTTTTAAGCATTTCATTTTTAAGAGTGCCGAAAACTTCCTCAATCTGAACGCGGAGGCCATCACTGACGTTTTGGCAATTATGCCAACTTTCTTTCCACTTTTCCCCACACTTGAAACTGGTAGATTTTTAGTAAAATCTAGAGAGTTAAGATTGATCTTCCCTTTTATTTTATGTACGTTAATAGATAAAGGAAAACTTTAAATAAAATTTTATTCTGCAGCTAAAACTTTGTACACTATTTAAAAGTAACATGTATACTGTTTTGCTAATAATCCAACAATTCCAGTGACTAACATGCTTGGTTTTCAGGTTTGCTAAACTTGATGAGTTTTCGGCATGGTTAGCTCCCAGATCAATTTTCTCTGTGTACTTAAATGGGTTGTTCATTGTAAAAGTGAATTATCTCCTTCGAAATGGATTTTGGAATAACGAGCTTTTTTCAAATTTATGCGTAGGGGGGAAAAAAAAAAAGCCGTTATGGATTTTTAGTGACGCGAGTTACAAATCAGAGTTATAAGACTGTATAAATTATAAGAAAAATAGCTTAAAGTAAGTTAGAAATTTTATTTTGATAATGGATATTTAGAAGTTTTAGTTTTCTGAAAAAAAAAAAAGAAAGTAATGCCTTTTATGGGATTTTAATGCAATTATTGTAGTTTCTTCAGTCTTATAATTAAAGATGCGACTAAATGTGATAGAATTAAGCAAAAATATACATATTTAAAAAATATGGAGTTCACTGTCTGTTAGTCTGTATGAACTTGTCTGTTAGGATAAAATAGAAAAAAGGATTTGCGGTGGAATGTACCAATCTGGAAAGAAAATCATTACTGCTAAATATGCAGTGGATTTACATTTCACAAAATACCCTTAATCGACTACACAGCCAAATTTAAGATATCTGCAATAGATACTATAAGAAAGTAACCACATTTGGCGTTTTAACATTAGATTTTGATGTTCTAAACGCTCTGAAATACCCTAAAAATACTTTTATATGTTAAATTAACCATGTTTGTTGATACAGCCTCAACAAAAATGTTGTTAACCAGAACCAAATAATTTTGTTGCAGAATTTGTTTAAATCAACAAAATAATTTCGTTGATTTAAACAAAAAGTTTTGTTGATTCAACATATCGCTCACTCATTGACTGTTTACATAAACTTACTTGAAAGAACTTAAAAACCTTTCATTGAAGGAGTTGTGGCTACAGACCTTTCAATATTGTCCCCTGTCATCCTCGGCAGCTACTTGCTAATTATTTTATCCGAAACTGTACTTTTTTCTTCTATTGGACTTCTTCCTTAGTAGATGGCGACACGTTCGATCTAAATTTCCCACTAGCTCATTTTCGTTGCAAGATGTCGAATTCGCGAGGATTTCAGCAGTTTCTCCATTAATTACACATTGTTTGTTTTTATAATTGGCTAATTTTTTAACACTGTCAAAATCAATTTTTAACTCTATTTCTTAATAAATTTTAGTTAACGTGGTGGCGATTCCTTATAATTTAGTATCGGTAACATGTTCTTTTAAGCGATTTTTTATTTTTCGTTTTGTCATTCCCACGTAACACCTGGTTTTATTTCCTTCAGCGATGTATGGGATTTTATAGATACTGACGTTTCAAGGGGATCAAAAGGGTACTTACCGTTTCGAATATGTTGATTAAAGAACATGTTACCGATGATAAATGAGAAAGAATCGCCAGAGCGTTAACTACAGTTAATCAAGGAATAGAGTTAAAAATTTAATTTGATAATGTTAAAAATTAGATAATTACGAAAATTAGCAATACGTGATTAATCGAGACGCTGTTGAAATTCTCGCTGATTCGACATTTTACAACGGAATTGAGCCAATGGGAAATTTAAATTGAACGTGGCGCCACCTACTAAGAAAGATTCCACTGTTAAATTTCGAAAAATAACCTCACCGTGTAGCTGCCTAGGATGACAGGGCCCCCTTTTGAAAGGTCTACAGACACAACTCCTTTAATGTAATGTTTTTAAATTATTTTAAGTTAATTAATATAGGAGTTACTGTATTTCATTTAAAATAAATTCGATTTTTTCAACAAAACAATTTTTTGGCGTATAAATGTATACATATTTGCCCTTTTGAATACATACTCAATAACACTATTATTATTGTTGTTATTTTATCTAGTGCGAACAAAAAAGGTTCGTGCAACAGCACAAGTGTCTTCAAGAGTCTTATTTAAAAGCTGCAGCAATAGTGAAAAAACAAAGGAAGAAAAATAAAGGAAGAGCTAGCAATCTAGATAAAGAAATAAAGGTTAGTTCAGATAATTTAGATTATAGCATTTGTTTTTAAAAATCCTTGTATCACAGATGGGTTAATTTGCATGAGAGCTCACGGGATCTCAGCTTCTATACTTCTTTTATTTCAGTGAATTTTTATATATTTCATTATGAAAATCGCATGCATCTGTAATGTAAATTTGCAGACAACTTTCTATCTACTTCTCACAGCTACAGATTAGTCGCTTTCTTTTGGTAATCACACATAGACGAAGAATGACAGAGTTAACGGCCCTCTTCACTCACCGTCGCCGAAAGCCCGAGCCAATCTATGGGGAAATTTTCTTTACAAATAACTTATTAACTAATACGTATTTTTAAATTCTGTTTTCACATTCAGAAAATTCCCAACTGTTAAATTGACGGACCTTTTTCAAAAATGTATTTTTTTTTTTTTTTTTTTTAACATTTTATTTTGAAATTGAAAAATGAATTCACATATTGAAAATTCGTATTTTGCAGCTTCAAATAAAAAAAATAAAAAAATAATTTTTTAAAAAAGGTACGTCAATTTAACCAGCTGGGAATTTTTAGAATGTGAAAAGAGAATTTAAAAATATGTATCGGTTAATAAGTTATTTGTAAAGAAAAATTTCCCATAGAATAACATTAGGTTCGGCTTCCGGCGGCGGTGAGTGAAGAGGGCCCTTAACAACAATATAATTAAAATTGTGTGTTTCTTTTTAAATAAACCTCAAAATCCAACCATAATACTGTTATATTAATTTAAATATTAAATGCACAAAATTAAACAGCAGAATATATGAAATTTTTTTCCAGAGAAGAAAACAATCAGTTTAAGAGAAAATTTAAATTATAAAATGTAACTATGCCTTGATCATTTTCGTAAGATTTGATTATGACTAAAAACTGAATATCAGCATTAAAAAATATATATATTCTTTTTTAATTAACCTATCAATGAACCCATAAGATACTTCCCAAATATGTTTATGTGTACTGTTAAACTATAATTACGTAAAGTCGAAGAAAAAATTAAAAACTGCTTAACAAAAATAATTAAAATAACAAAGTGCGTTTAAATTTTAAATAGTTTTCAAATAATAATAACAATAATAATATTATGATTAATCTTATTACACTTCATAACTCTAAGACAGTTATTTACAAAAGAAATAATATTATAGTTTTAAAAAATTAAAGAACACGCTTTTATAGAAATGTGAACTAAAAAGCACAAAATATCTATCTTAGTATTAAAATGCAGGGTAAGATAAAATCGTGTGAGTGACACACCATAATATTTACATACATTTAAATCTTTAATTAAAATAACTTAGAATTAAACAAAAACCATTTTTAAAAAATCTCCCTTGACTGGGCTCGAACGCTAGACCTTTAGATTCGTAGCGCGGAGGTTTACCTCACAGCCACAGCGTTCACGTACGGAAAGTCTTTTTTTACAATATAGATTTTTTGTTTGCTCCCAGAGTGGTTACAAACATACATTGATACATACAAACATACATACAGGTGAAGCTAATAAAAGCGTGTTAAAAATAATATTATAGTTTTAAAAAATTGAAGAACACGCTTTTATAGAAATGGGAACTAAAAAGCACAAATTATCTATCTTAGTATTAAAATGCAGGGTAAGAGAAAATCGTGTGAGTGACACACCATAATATTTACATACATTTAAATCTTTAATTAAAATAATTTAGAATTAAACAAAAAACCATTTTTAAAAAATTTCCCCTGACTGGGCTCGAACGCTAGACCTTTAGGTTTGTAGCGCGGAGCTTTACCTCACAGCCACAACGTTTACGGAGGGAAAGTCTTTTTTTACAATATAGATTTTTTGTTTTCTCCCAGAGCGGTTACAAACATTCATTTTACATACAAACATACATACAGGTGTAGCTAATAAAAGCGTGTTAAGAAAAGAAAAGAAATGTCTACAAATTCGTAATATAATTACACCATAGCTATTTGAATTTTACTAAAAGCCTTTTTTTTTAAAAAAATTACAACTGTATTCTCATTTATATTAAAAATGTCTTCTTTAAACGTGACTGCGTATATTTTAACAATTATGAAATATTTTAAAAGAGTGCTTGTGAAAGCTTCAAGTTTTTCCCGATTTTTCTAAAACATATTGCGAGTTTGTGCAGCTGTGCTTGAATGATACAGCTGCCCGCTCCGTGTTAACGTCATATGTCACATTGCAAGCGATTATGTATCTTGCAATGAAATATGTGCGAACAAGCTGCTAAATGTAATTAGCTTCAGTATATTCTAGTAAATATTTTGCACTAACACGATAATAATTAACTCAGTGGTGTTTCCTGTATAGCTGATTATCTTCTATCTAGTAATTACATTTGTTCTACATAAATGAAATAAGTTAGTTTGTTTATCTGTCAGAATATTTATGTAAATTTAATTAATGAATATATTGTGAATCTTTTTTTAGAACGGAGGACTATTAGTTTCAGTGTGGAGTTTTTGTAGACCAGTTTTGTGTAACACCGAAATAAATAAAAAAATATCAGTCCTATCGTTACAAATTCGGTACCAAGTGAAAGGGGTGAATTTTCTGAATCCAGGAGTGCAAATTGTTTTTTCGACACGACAATTAGATTTTGTTTAAATTAACTAAAGTATGAAATTTAGGTAGCAACACTTCATTTTAATTATTTTTAGTCATTTTGAAAAGTACGTGGAACAGTTTTACGGTGAAAAAAATGAGATAAAAAATAAATTAAAATTAAAAATTAAAATTTTACAGATTGAAATTAATAGTCCTCGTACTAAACTAAATTCTGTCTTTGACAGTATTTTTAATTTTTATATTTTCAAAATTTCTCATAAATTAAAAAAAAAAATTAAAAATTCCTCGATGCATATTATTGATGATTTGAAATTAAATTATATATAAGCAGATACGAGTAAATAGATAATAAACTTTGTTTAGAAATACATATAATACTGAGAAAAAATTCTGTAACCTACATCTAGAATCTAAATTGGAGCTCTAGAAAAAATAATTCCATGTCATCCTTATAAATTCTAGTCCCCTTGGAAAGCGAGTTCTAGAAGCCCCTATTAGAATTCTGGAGCGTTTGCCTATATTCTCGAGGGCAAAGTCATTAAAAAATTTCTGCAAATAAATGAGACGACAAGAAGCGGGTTTCAGCAACTATAATCTTGGTTTGTTACCAAATTCTAGAAAATCAAGCGAGAATTTCTCGCAATACAAATGATTCAGAATATTTAGAGTATTCAGAATATTGTTTCACCATCTAAAAATGTGTGCACTAGAAATTCTCGATAATTTCGTCTATTCAGTTTATTTGCGTGCCTTATGCGCTTAGCTCGGAAATCTATATTTCTAGTTGAGGGATTTAGAAAATGGCCGCTTATTCATTCTAGAGGAAGGCGGTATATTTTTTTCCTCAGTGAAGTAAATGCGTATACATTTGTAAATACTATGTTGTGACCAGGGTTTAACCTGGCAAAAAAATTACTTTAGCATTTTAGCGAAAATAGACAAGCACTATTTTAGCTTTTTCGAAAGTTAATTCTTTGGATACCATTGATTTCTTTTACTTAGCTTTGTTATCCTCAGTTTTGCTTTCTATTCCTTTTGTTCATTGATGATTTTAACCAAGCATCCTTATTTGTGACTTTAAAAATATGAATCAGGGAAACTATGTTTTGATTTTATCAATAGAAAAAGAGGTATTCATATCATATGTGTAAAATGAAAAAGCAATTTAAAAATCAAGTAAAGTGTAGTGGTAGATAATCGTGAAATACTAGTGCTAAAAATGCTTCTATGAAGCAAATTCTAAATTCTAACATACTTTTAAATATTTTTGCATTTAAATTCAATCATTGAAAATTAAAAATAAATCCAAATTACTATATAAATAAGGATTCCCAAAAATTTCAGTCCTTTCGTAGTTTTTGCCTGCAAATATTACAAAAAAAAAAAAAAAAAAAAAAATCTGAATTATTATATAGAGATATTTTATACAGTTATCCAGTTTTAGCTTTTTAGCGAAATTCTGACTGACTTGTTTTAGCAAAATATGATACCTTTTAGCAAAATGCTAAAAAAACTAATGGCAGTTTAAACCCTGGTTGTGACCAATACAATTTCCATTATCTAATGGTGTTTTCCATTTCCTGCGGCTTATTTCTGTCGAGCTATCTACATGATAGACCAGAGATGTTTCTGCCTAAAGGTTGTCTGAGTGAGTAATGCTGACCGGGGTGTCGGCCTGGATAGCTCAATTGGTAGAGCCTTGACCTTGTAAGTCAAAGATCCGGGGTTCGACTCCCGGTCCAGGCATTATTTTCACTCAGTCGGAAAAATTAAATTTCAATAAATATGTTGTGACCGTCACAAAAATCTCTGTATTTACCTATATAACAGCATCGCCTGCTGGTTTACATGCACAAAAATCTTAGCATAGCTTCCCTAGTAAAGTCTATTTAATATGCAGTTTGATGAAATTTCAACTTCTAGATACAGAGACGTAGTCATATAAAAAATCTCAGAAGTTGAGTACTAGCAGCTTCACCTGTCCGCCGATATACACCCAAATAAAGTTAGCATTCTTTTCTATACTGGCCATCTCCTATATCAATTCCCGTTATAGAAGCTGAACATAACCTTCGCGCATACGGGTAAAATTGCAGCACAACGCCGCCACGTATTTGCCAATATCTACCTAAATTGAATTAGCGTAGTTTTTCATGATTACCCTCTCGTCTCGCATATCAGGTTTTGGTCAATTATACGCAATAAAAGTTAAGATATGGCCTTCTAGTAAATTTGGGAGATTGTAGCCGGAAGCGCCGCCTGCAATGCAGTATGCACGAAAAGTTAATGGTGCAATTAAACATAAATTCCAAGGTGCAACTGAAATATAAATTTTATGAAATTTACCATAATTTTTATATATGTTACTCGTATATCTAAGGCTGCCACAAACTTTTTGTCACATACAAAGAGAGTGACGCATTTTCTAAAAATGGTCGTGTTCAGAATATCTCAAAATATGTAAATCCATCGAAAACCGGGAGCTGATCTTTTTTTATGAATTCTATAATATAATTATATATCCTATTTATAATTTCTATGTACTTTCTTCTGTTAATATAGAAAGGTTTAAAATACGATATCAAAAGCGTGTATGTGATATTCTTTATTAAAATCGTGCGTGTGAATATAATATTTTTCCATAATATTTGTGAATGTACAATCATGACATACACGTGTTGTGAATAATGTCATGCAAAATCATGAATAATGTAGACATGTCTGTTTAAGCACAATTATATATTTTCAATGTGTGAGTGCAATATGTGCGAGTACGCATTAAAATGTGTATATAATGTGCATGTATTACAAATGTAATTGTTTAATATGTATGCTCAATATACATTTGTGCATATCAATAATATTAAAATATGGCATAATTCATTGAAACATGGCTGTATTTGTATGTTCTCATATATACATTAAACTATGTGTATATCTAATAAAATGTGATGTGCGCGTGTGTGGAAATATGCATCTGCGTGTTAATTGATTATCTATGTAGATTTCCGCTTTATCAATAAAAACAACCAATAGCAACCGTATCGAGCATCACAACTGCCACCACCACTCTCTAACCAACAACAAGAGTTTCACATTTTGTGTAACGCAAATTTTAAGTAGTAATCCAAAAAATACCTATGTTGAAAATATATACGTATCAGTATAAATTGCAGAATTTTCATTATTTTTTAACGCTTTTATTTTATTTTATAGAATTTACAGCAACTTGAAGAAGAAAAGATGAAATTAGATACTTTCTGTGAGAGGAGCTTGAAGCAGGTAACGAAAAAAAAAAAAAAATCACCTGTAATTTTGTTTACATAAGTTTATATAAAATTTTAAAACATTGATATTATGATTATTATTTTTTATAAAAACAGGATATTAGTAATAAAAAGAAATTCATCCAGTAAAATCTATTCAAAATTTTAGCAATCGTAATGTATTTTGATAACTTCAAAATAATGCTTTTTATTGTTTCTATTTTTATTGTTTTTCACACTAAAATACTTAAGAACTCTCTAACTGAACTGATTCCAAAAGAACATAAAAATCAATATTAGCACAACAATTTCAAAGAGTTATTACACCCTACATTTGACCTTTTTTTTTTTTTTTTTTTTTTGGGGGGGGGGGGAGGATTTCTCTTACACTGTAATAAATAAAAATTTGGAAAAGTTTCTTCTTCAGGGTTATGGAATACTGCTTTTCCATACCTGTACGGAATATGATTAGAAAAACAGAAAATATTTTTCTCAATCCCAGCTAAAAAAAAAAAAAAAAAAAAAAGAGGCGACAATTTGAAGGTATTTGGAACAAGAAAAGTAAAATCTGCAGAATATCTGCAGTTTAGAAGCAAATAATTTGCAGATATTTTTTTTTTCTCTCTTAAACTTTATTATTGTTCCAAATACCTTCGAAAAATCTGCAGGTTTTTTTTTTTTTTTTTTTTTTTTTTTTTTTTTAGCTGGGATAACAGAAAAGCTTCTGAAGTGAAATCTGAAAGTTCTCTTTATGGATAGAATAATTTCCTGTAGATTAAATAAACTTAAATATTATTATAAACTAACCTCGATCATAGATAAATACCATGTTATTCTATGGAGAAATTTGTTGATACAATTATTTATTGCCTAATTTTTTTTATTCCATTTTCACATAAATGAAAAACACAATCATTAAATTAGGGTTTTTTTTTTTTTTCTTTTTTTTTTTTTTTTTTTTCAAAAAGTTGATATGTTGATATTTTATTTTTAATACATTATTTTAAAGCTAAAAAATGCTAAAAAATTGAACTCAGTGATTTTTTTCGTAGTTCTTTGTTCCAAAATTATTGAAAATTTAAAATATCAATTTTCGTTTGCAGTTACTCACAAAGTAGACTTCTAACTCTACCGTTCAGTTTGATACATTTACTCACATTTATTAACTTGCTACTTAATTTTATTACTGATATCCTAACTTTCTGATTAATTTTATTAGTATCAATTTAGTATTATAGCTTTCATGCAAATCCACACTACTGCCGATGAAACGATCCCCATAATGCAAGTTTATGTGAAATATTGCTCTGTTCTGCAACATATGTAAAGAAAATTTTAAATTTCGAATACCTTACAGAACTTTTAAATTAGAATATTTATAGGGTGTTCATACTAAATATCACAAATGATATTTTAAAAGTGGTATGATATTTTTACGATGAAACTATCCCTCGTATTGGACGTTTATGCGAAATTTTGCCTTATTTTATCACAATAATAATAATAAAAAAAAAAAAAAAAATCGATTAATTTGTGAAGTTTTAAAGTGGAGTGTTCATAGTTAATGGTGTTTGTGCTAGCATAATAACTCATATTTCAAAGATGTCTAGCATCATTACTATAAAAATATTCTTTTTAACAGATGTTTATGCGAAATTTTGTTTTATTCACCGATCTTAAGAATATCGTAAATTTCGAATAACTAATGGAGTTTTAAATGTATAATGTTACGAGACAATAGGGTTTTTACCGGTATCATAATTGATATTTTAAAACTTATTCTTCCTTTCTATAGTCTTTTGTTCTCGAAATAATGTGTACACAGACTGGCTGACTCATTGAATAACTGACCTACCTACCTACCCACGGAAGGGCATCACAAACATTTTGTGATTTTCTGATCCCTTACACCTCAAAACGTGTAAAAATTCAAAATTCAGAGTTCAAAAATTTTCAAATACTCCATACCTATCACAGGATTTCAGTCATATAAAAGCACGATTTACAAGAAATCAGCTTAAAATAAGCTCGTACAATGAAAACAAAACTTTAGTTTATCTTTTTTGAAAAACAATATTAATTCGAAATCAACCCTTGCAAGAGAGACCAAGTTTGCCCTGCCTTTTTCAAATTAACAAGAAATAACGCTAAGGTGATACAATTATAACATGAAACAATTGTGTCAATTTGAAATAGTTAACCACGCTTCTTTGTCAAACGAAAAAAACATGAGAACGCGTATCAGCTTGAACTTGATGCAATCCAGGGGCGAGGCGTGATTTAGAAAGCCATGGAAGCGCCGATGCGAAGCGCTTCCAAAAGTAGAGTAAGAATAAATTCAGTCTTTCGACGAGGCGACATTACTTGATTATTTTTTTTTTAATCTTTAGGAAAGCGCAGCTTCCATCGCTTCCATGGACGCTTCGCCACTGATGCAATCCATCTACATAGCTGACAACTTGTGCGTATTTTTGCTACTGGAAATTTTTAATAATTTTTTTAATAGTTTTGTGTGATTCAACATGATCATGAAATTTTTTGCAAATAAATAGTGGTACAAAAAAATTCGTACAAGTTGGCACCTTTGTATCTAGTTAGTTATTTCATCTAATATTTTAATATCTAATATGTAAGTTACGGACATTAAAAACTTTGTTTTAAAAAAATTCAATGATTTCATAATTTTGTAAGATTTTTTTAATAGGTATTTTTTGTGATAAAAATGTATTTTGGAACATTACTTTAAATTTTTTGCCGAAAATTGTAGTTTTTTTCATTTATTATTTATTATATAACATAAAATTTTAAAAACTAAATATATCTTAAATCTCTTTTAAAATTGAAAAAAAAATTAATAACTTCTTTTTATATATATGAATTAAACTTAATATGAAGACCGAATGGTCTCTCACGCTTCTGGCGCGATTGGTCATGGGCATTAGTTTTATTATTATATGAATAAAATTTAAGTTTATAGTAAAAGGTTCATATTTACAAATTTTTCTCTGTTTTCTGAAAAAAATCATACGTTTCTTCATTATGTTTAAAGAATTTATTTATTATTTTAAAAATTTACTTCAATAAATGTTTTTCTCTCCTATTTTTAATATTTTCCTTTTCTTTCTTTTTTTAATTTAGTTATTGTTCTAAGATTACTCTGTAACTATTCTGTTATTTACCCATATTAAAATTTTTACTTTTATTTTTGTTGTTTTACAGGCCATTACTCAAGAACGTAGGCGGTACGGCTTTGTCTTAGAAAGGCAGTGCTCGCTAACCAAACACAATTTAGTCTTCCATTCTCAGGTAAATAGGCTTTTATTTAACTATTTTCATTTATCTATAAATCACTCTAAATTAATGGTATGATACTGTGAATTTTTCATATTACAAATTATTTGTTTCATAGGGATGGTGGAAATTATAAAATCTTTCTCGTGAAACATTGTCATAAAATTATAAATCTTACATGTATATGCATTGAAACATTAAGTATTGAATATTAAGTATATTTTTTTCTCGAAAATTCAGAATTATATATATATATATATATATATATATATATATAATGCTATCTGATAGCCATTCTTTTTTTTTTTTTTTTTCTCTTAATTTTGAATAATTGTTATTTAAGAACATATTTTAAGCACATTTGTGTATTACATTATGGATTCATAAAGAAGTTATTTATATGTATAAGGTGTAAGGGAAAGTTCTGTCGTTTTTGAACATGTGCACTTTTATGCGTTATCGATTATCGATTGAAACCGGTTATCGACTGAAACCAGTTTAAACAGTTAGGTTAGAGCATGATTGATGATTTACACACATTTTTTTCGTATTTTAGTCGGTTTTTTTCAAACTTGTAGAACTGTCACCATGGGTGAAGAAAAAGTGCACTTACGACATTGTATGTTGCACGAGTTCCAAAAAGGGAATAACGCGATGTAGGCAACAAAAAACTTGTGTGACGTGTTTGGAGAGGACGCAGTAACAGCTCAAACATGCCAAAGATGGTTTGCGAAATTTCGTTTGGGTGATTTTTCTTTGAAAGATGAACCCAGATCAGGAAGGCCATCAGGTTTCATTGACGAAGTGCTACAGCATGATCAGGACAAATCCCACGCTAACTTCCACAGAAGTGGGCTTCAAGTTTGGAATTCATCAGACTACCGCTTTGGATCACATTAAAAGGCTTGGTTTCGTGTCCAAACTCTCTGTTTGGGTGCCACGCAACGACAAAACTTTCCCTTACACCTAATATATGTGTGTGTGTGTGTGTGTGTGCGTATGTGTGAGTTTTGATTATTGAAAATTTTCATTAAATACCACTGAAACAGAAAACTATTTTTTAAATTATTTTATCAATCACTTCTCAAAGTAATGCTAAAATATGTTTTGTTAAAATATAATAACGTAAAATCAAGAGGGGCAAGGGTTTAAAAATTACTTAACACGAAACATTTTTAAAATTTTTCAAAGAGAAAAAAAAAAAAAAGAATTTTTTTTTTTTTTTTTTTTTTTAATTAAAGTAGTTTTTTGAGAAATTTTAATATACTTAATACTGTTATATTTCAATGCATATGTATGCAAATTTTCATAGTTTTATACAGTAATATACTAAAAAAGGTTTATAACGTCCATTATCACCTTAATCAGTCATCTCTTGTGATTCACGTTACTTATTCTATTTTTTAGTATTTTAATGCATTGGAGGGTCGGAATCTACCACTGTTGGTACATAAGGCTGTATGAAGAAACATGTATTCATAAAACACATTTGTAAACATGTTTAATAAATCTGATTAATTAAAGAAAATCACTGACTCAATTTGTAATGTAAATACAGTAACCGCCGCTTAATAAATTCACTGGTTAATAAAATCAGCCGCTTAATCTCATCAAATTGCTAGGACCGGAATCAAATCAATACAAATTACTTTTAAAGCCGCCGCTCAATAAAATCAGCATCGCCGGTTAATAAACTCAAAAATATCTCCTCATCAGCCAAATATATCATTTACGATGACTAAATATATATATATTTAAATAGGAAAAGAAATTAAAACACAACAAACCCTCCGTTATCAACCATTGTCGAAGATTTTACCCCAGATGTCAACATTTTAATTTATTCCAGAGCATTTTTAGCGCCGCCTTTATTTCGCACCACTTTATTTCTAGAATTTTTTCTGCAATATATAACTACGATAATATAAGATAAAATTAAAAATTACTTTTAAAGTAAAAGTGGTATGAGATAAAGATGGGGCTAAAAATGCTCGGGAATAAATTAAAATGCTGGCAACTCTGATTTTATACTTGCAGCACATT
The DNA here is from genome assembly GCA_963930645.1 of Salticus scenicus. NCBI lineage: Eukaryota > Metazoa > Arthropoda > Arachnida > Araneae > Salticidae > Salticus > Salticus scenicus. Next base: position 92,344,928 of record OZ005661.1, read on the forward strand.
TACAAATTAAACACGTCCCATAACTTATCTCTGTAACAATTTCAAGGAACGTATTCTTCAAAACTTGGAATGCGTTTTATTTACTTATATCGAAGAAACGATTAATGACTTATCTATCAAAAATTAATTAATATTGTTTACTAATTCCATTATTCATTACCTGTTGATATTTCTCTCCAAATTCAGGGAAGTAATTCCTTTCCTTTTCTTTTCTTTAAGTGCAGGAGCGTTCGCTGGATATAAAACTCAGCCGCTTAATAAAATCACTTTGGCTCAGAACGATTGTGATTTTAATAAGCGGCGGGAACTGTATAATGTTTAGATTATTTTAGACAATCTTCTGTGTTAATAAAATCTCATTTAAAGAAAAATTAAACGTTGGTAATTCTTTACAGTTGATATGAATATAATATCTTTGATTTTTCTCCCTTATTACAATATAACACCAAACAGGAAATATATATATATATATATATATATGTTTACATTTTCAAATATTAAATGTGCACTGTATAACAACAATTAAAAACGAATTAATCTGTATATGAATATTATTAAAATTAAATGCCAGTGAGAGACAAAATTACTTAAATGTATATTAAAATAAAAATGCATAATGCATTCTGCATTTTTTTTTTTTTTTTTTTTTTTTTTAGAAAAATAGAAAGAAAGATGTTATTTTAAAAATTGAACACAACCTATTTATCAATATTAGAATCGCAACAAAACTGTTATTAAAAAGAACACTCATACCGCTGTTAAATAAAATAAAAAGGTCTTAAAACAAATATTATGAAACACTTTTAAACATTCCAAAAGTATGATTCCATCTAAATTATTTTTAATTTTCATTTTTATAGAAAGTTATAGAAATACATATTTATATTTGACAATTATGTACGCAAGTGACTATGCGAATACAGATTTGGAATATATCAGAAGCTTTATAGTTAAAATAAAATCCTGTGTACGGAAAAGGTATAAGGTAATTCCGGGACAGATGCCCCACTTAAGGAAAGGGAGCAATAAAATAAATTGGGTATTAACAATGACAACGAAAATTTGTGGGAAATACATAACATATATTGTTTATTAATACTAAGTAGTTTTTTTTGTACCGTATTGTAAATTTTCCAAAGAAAAAAGTAAAATTGCCGCACTACTATATTTAACCATCTTTCCCAAAGTTGCGGGTGAGATACCCCACTCACGTGGGAGAGATGCCCTACCTGTAAAAAACATAATAAAAGGTTTTAACAATGGTCAATAGTTTATAACAATTTTTCAGTAGTTTATAACATATGAAACGTAAGCTATTTGAAAAAAAAAAATACGACCTTAGCATTAATTTATAAAATATTAAAATATTTAGCTACTATAAACAAGATGTAAAAATTAGAATAAAACACATAAACTATTGAAAAATATTTCAATTTCTTTTTCTTTAATATATGGGAAAGTTTCATATTTACAGCTTAGAAAGTATAATAAAAAAATATTACGAAATATGTGAAATTTATTCAGATAATATTTTTCTTTTTCTCTTCTCTAATTTTCGCTTTTCCGCAAATATTGCACAGATCTCCGTACATTGTGCATGATTAATGCAATCATTTATGGCACTTTATGCAATTTATCCAATATTTCTTTTTTAAAATAATAGTTCTTTTGTAAAATAGTTTCTTTTGTAAAATAATAGTTCTCCTCACATTCGAGCCAATTGTTTGTAAGATCACTTTCGTCATTTTCAATAGGCATGTCCATCACCAGCTGTTTTGACGCTTTGCTAAATTTAACAGCAGATTTTAGCTTTTTTTTCTTGGATGTGCTCTTGGGATGTAATGATCTTAGCCGACTGTATTTTTCTTTTTCGGCATCTTTCCTTTAACCTAGGTACAGGGGGAATCTGTTGCAATATTTTTGTCGGGGAGGATGTTTGTTCAGTTGATTCAAAAATTTGGGACTGTTCACACGTCTGTTTCAATTCTTCACTTATGGAAAAGAAGGGGTTTGGAATCACTGCTTGGTTTAGAAGAAAAATTACCGTCTCCAGAAAACCATTAATAGCAGTGTCAACAGAAGCTGCCCTTTTCCAGGCTATACCAATCAGTTCTGCAGCTTGTATTCTCCCAATGATCCTTCCTGGATGATTAACAATCCCTTTCCTTGCTTCCCCTTTAAAGTAGTGTTTTAGTGGCTTAAAAAAGACCGGTCAAGAGGCTGAAGAGCGTGTATCGTATGGCTGTGCAGGCATGCAATTATAATGTCATTCTTGTCCGAAATTCCAGTGAAACATTGTCCTTCTGCGTTGCAACAAGCAATGACTGTAACATTTTATCCTCTCTTTGAAGACGTCAAAACATGAACAAAATTTTGAACCTTTGGTAGCCACGACCTTTCCTGGAACTTTATTTAACTGACAACCGGTTTCCTCCATATTATAAATCCCCTGTCTAGTAAAGAATTGATTTTCTTCAAACACTCTTGAAAGAATTTTTAAAAAATGATCAACACTTTCTCTGTTCATGCCTTCTCCCCTTGCTAAAGAGAGAGCCCCTGGGCTTGTCTAATACTTAGTTCTGGGTTTCTCTTAAAAATGATGACAGCCAGGCGTACCCAGCCGTTCTTGCTTCTAAATTAAATCGATTCTTGAGACCTAGTTTTTCAGCAAACTGAAATGCAACTGTCCTAATTGTCTCTCTGTCAGGTGCAAATCCACATTTTTCTAAACGTTGGATGTGCTTGACGAGATGTTTTTCGTTTTCAACTCCAAACACTCATTGTGGCCCCAAAGAACTTGTTTTGTATTATTACCCGTTTTTCTTCGACGACGACGAAGTGTCCGAGAAGGAATTTCATAGTACCTAGCAGCTTCATTGACACCAATTTCCCCTGCTTCTAGTCTCCTGAGAACCTCTTTTAAATCGTCTTCTGCCCAGGTCTCACGAGCTGCTCCAGTATTTTTTCTTTTGTACACTGTAGGCATCTTTCCTGAAATAAACAAGAAGCACTGAACAACTGCATAAACAAATACAATAATATACACTCACTGGCACAATTAACCGCCCACCTACAATTTCGTTAGCGCCCAAGTTTTATTTATGTTATATTTTAAATGTCAATATTCAGTTTAAATGTCAAAGGTCAGTCTGACATACCTGTGTGCTTTCTGCTTTCTTATCTGAGTTTAATCTGTATTTTTGTGATTTCGTTTTGAGTTGTCACTTCTAGCGATCACTCGAATTTGAATTTTATTTGAGGAATTTTAATCTAAATTTATAGTTGAAAAAAATATTTTTAAGTTGAAATATTTTCCAATTACAAATATTAAGCATTTTATAAAAACATTATGATTTAAAAAATATTAGTTTAAAATTTAAACAATTAAAAGACTTTTCTCCCTGAAAATGTATGTGGGGCATCTCACCCGAATTTTATCTGGGGCGTCTATCCTTTTGGTATGGGAGAGATGCCCCGGAAGCTGTCCAAAGTACAAGACAGCAAAAATGGCCGCACAATGCCCGAAGCCGACTGATCAACTTCTTACTACAGGTTTTTAAGCTTATATGAAAAAAACCCTACTTATTAAGTAGTGCCTGCCTTACAATACAACATCACTCTTATAACAGAGTAGAAAAAACATGGTACTTACTTGAAATATTGTTGTGGTAGCAGAAAACAAAGAAATGAGTTCACGTAACTTCCACAGCACACTATTCAACATCTATCTGAAATAATAATCGGACCCGCAGAGCCATATAGCGTTGCGTTTCGAAATTACATAAAGTGGGGCATCTCTACCGGTGGGGCAACTCACCCGGAATTACCTTAATGATTATTTTATATAAATATCTGTTAACCGAAAAATGTAATACACTTTCAAATTTTACCGCGAATATTTACATCCAGTCGATTTCTGTGTGTCTATAGCGGTTTACAAACATCTTTAATTTGAAAAAAAAAAAAAAAAACATATTTTTGCACGATGGAACATTTTTCGCCTGGCTCTGGTTTAATATTAATTCCTAAAAACGTAATTTCTAGGTATTGAAGAAAGGCCTAATAATGTGTACCAATTTCATTATGTTTAAAAATATTTACATTACTAAAATTTACTTTAAAAATATCCATAACAAATTACAATTTTTATCTTTTTTTTTTTTTTTTTTTTTTTTTTTTCCCGGAAATGAATGCGTATGCACCATAATTTTTACGAATTCCTTCGAAAAAAATAAATTTTGTGCACGACATATTTTGCAGAAAATATTATGTAGTAAATTTCTATAATATTCATTAATTTCACTCTAGTTTAGGCAGTCTAATATCAATAAAATACACATAAAAGAATTACTCTGTGTAAATTGTTATATTTTGCTTTACTTCGTGTGTGAGTATGTCAATTCTTATTACAGAACTACAAATGCTATGAGTAATATATACAATTTAGAAAATTTTGTAAGCATAATATCCTGATATTTAATATAATTCAGAATAAGTTAGGGTGTGAATTGGCAGACAAATATGCATACAAACAGACAGAAACCCCAAAAACATAAATTCTTCCAATTTTGTTCGAAAGACAGACAATAGAAAGGAAAGTTTAACAAAATCTGGTGAAAGGCACATGGAATAAGGCCAATTGTCAACTAATGGGACCGAAGAAGTGAATGAAGTGTTCTCCATGAGACCAAGGAAGGGGGGTTCTAAGGAATACTACGCTATTAATTTCAGTTCAAACTTGAAACACTATATGAAGTCAAGTTATAAACAGTACCATAATATAGTTGAACCTCACTTTTGAGTTTTTTACTTCTTGCGATTGAATTTAAGTTGCACCAAAACTTGGAGCTACCATACATCCGCTCACGAGCTTAAATTAAAGAGCGTGGTCGAAAACATAGGGTAAAGTGCAAATTTTGTGTAAGAACTCACCAATGGGTCAAGATAAGACCCTAGAAAATGTAGCCCATTTTTATCAAAATCAACGAAACTCTGAAATAGCAAGCAACAAAGCGTGGCACACTGCCAGAGTGTTTGATTCGAGGCAAGAAAGTCTTCAGTTCAATCCCTGTCTCGGCCGAATTTTGATTTTTTTTTTTTTTTTTTTTATATATATATATATATATATAAACGTATTACCGCTTTAATGTAAAATTACCAAATTATGGTAAAAAGTTAAACCATCGGATGGTTGCAGCTACCTCAGTACCAAGTGTTTGTTCAAACTAACACTAAATTTTTAACAGTGCATCACGGAATTAGGCAAGTTTTTGAAAAAACAAACCACGGAAAACTTTAAACGGTTAATGTGATCTATAGGTTCAAACTAGCACCTCCCATCTACTAGAATATCAATGGCAGAACCTCTAGGCCATTAGTATGACAATATGAGGAAATGATAAATTTTGTTAAAACTTTTCATTTTCTCAGACTGTCAATTGTTTAAAACAAAACAGCGTGTTTTTTTTTTTTTTTTTCTTTAGATGTTCCTGTGAATGTTTACAGTAATTTTATTTTAAAAGTCTAAATTTCTATTCTTTTTAATGCATTGATTATTAAAATGTTTGATTTCAAAACACAAAAGACCGTGAAAATTTATTAGTCCAGTGCATTATTAAAAAAAAGTAAAATCTTCAACAATAGTCTGACGATGAATAGACCAAAGAATGTGATTTCAAATGAAATAATGTGAATAATATACTTCTTAAATCAGACATTTTCTTTTTGAGTATAAAGAAGAAAATAAAACATAAAATATAATGATTTCATTACACAAATTTATATTAACAAACTGAATTAAAGAAAGAAAAATTATGCATCACACAATGTTCAAATCAAATGCAGGAAAGTTTTTCGACATTACGGGCTAAATGTTCTCATTTAAGTGTGTTAATTGAAAGTTTGAAAATAAAATGTATCATAAATGCAGGCGCTTGAATGTATATATGTTTCCCCTTTAATAAAATTTACCTTGTTCATCGTAGTTCTTAGTTTGTTTCTACTCTCAGTTATATTGGCGTAAACTTCTTGATTAATTAAACGATTGTTCTTTAACCTAGTTTGAATTTATTGAGTTTGTTTTGAATGTCTCTTGGAAAAGTGATCCCCCCAAAACTTTTTTCTTTATTTGTATATGTTCTTATGCAAATTTATCTTAAATTATTAATTCAAATCTTTAAAGCTTTGATATAAAGCTTTAAAAGGCTTTTTTTTTTTTTTTTTTTTAATCAATAATAATAATAATATGCACTGTAAAACTAAACAAAAAAATGTTTCAAGGCAGTAACCATTTCTTTAAAATTATAAATAGATTTTATAATTGCCAGTTTTCATGATTATAATGTCTTTTCCAGGGTCAAACTCTTCTACAGCATCACATGGAGGAATGGGAGGAGATCGCCAAAAGTCGAGAAACATTGCCTGAACCAATAGATAAATTATTTCCCACCGCAAATAGTTACAAAGTAAGCAACCTCTGACAACATTATTTATATTATGTTTTAAATTATGTATGCTATGTATGTTCATATTTAATTTCTTGTATTTGTCATACAATATATTACATGTTATGGGGGAGAAAATTGTTAGCAATAAACGCGTTATTATTTTACCTTTGTTAAAGTACATTGAAAAAAAAAAAAAAAAAAAAAAAGCACAAGTTTTCTGTACACTGAGAAAAAAAAATATATCGCTTTCATCTAGAACGAATAGGTGGTCCTTTCCTAAATCCCTGAACTAGAAATATAGATTTCCGAGCTATGAGTATAAGGCACGCCAATACACTGAGAAAAAATTCTATAACTGACATCTAGAATCTAAATTGTGGCTCTAGAAAAAATAGTTCCATGTCATCCTTATAAATTTCTTATAAAATATTTTCTAGTCCCCATCGAAAGCGAATTCTAGAAACCTCTATTAGAATTCTTGAGCGTTTACCTATACTATCGAGGACAAACCTGTTTGAAACTCCAAATAAATGTGAATACAAGAGGCGGGTTTCAGCAGCTATAATCTTGTTTTATGACCCTATTCTAGAAAATCAAGCGAGAATTTCTTGTAAAACAAGATTCAGAATATTGTTTCACCATTTAGAAATGTGTAGATTAGAAATTCTTGACGATTTCGTCTATTCAGTTTATTGGCGTGTGTTGTGCGCATAGTTCGGAAATCTATATTTCTAGTTTAAGGATTTAGAAAATGACCACTTATTCATTCTAGATGAAGGCGGTATATTTTTTTTCTCATCATGTTAAATTCAATTCTATGTAAAGGAGAACAATTTTTTTAGTAATATAGAATATGCTTACATTTAGTATGCTTACCAGTAAAAGCAATTACAATCCCTTACATTTAAACAAAATTCGTTGAACGTATTTTTACTTTGCACTGTATGTAACATTTATATCTTTCAGTATTTTTCTATTTCTGAAAAATCTTTCTTCATTGATTAAAAAATTAACCATTTTTTCTCCTTCGGATAAAATGCATGCTACTTTAAACTTTCACTTTATCTGGAAAAAAATGTGTTTCACGTATGATTTATTTCCATAAAAAATAAATAAATAAAGCATAAAACACCATAGAAACCCTATCCTATCTCTAACCGTTTCCAAGATATGGTAGATAGAAGAAAAAATCTGTTTTTTTTTCCATCCCGTCTGAAAAAAAACCAAATTTGTGAGCTTTCTGAAAGACTTGCATGCAAAATAAGCACATATTTGGAAAAAGCAGAAAAAATCCTATCGGGTGATACCATTTACATCAGGATACCTTAATTTGATGGCGAGCTACAAACGCTAAAACATTGGCGAAGTTTAAAATCGAGTTGTCACCAAATTCTTTAACCGGCAATTCTGCAAACACCGTTCAAGCTACAATCGGTCAAATTTACCAAAAACTTCTCCATTCCACAAGCTTTAGAATGAGCCCAAAATAAACCACATCGGTGTTCTAGTTCAGTAGAAATTTAGCCTTTTGTTTGAAATACATTCATCACTGAACTCGACGTTCGTCGAGAAGGAGACTCACGGGGTGCCATGGTCGTTCCTGATTTCATGTCCGCCTTCAGCCCGCTGTTTTGTCAGATGCAAAAAAGAAAGTTTTAAAGACAAACAAGAAAAGTAGCAGTTGTATTAAGTTTACAAACACAATGGAATGGAAATAAAAGAAGTATGACGTATCTCACGTCTTTCACAAAAGAATATGCAAAAAAAAAAAAAAAAAAAAGGCTCATCTCACGTCTTTCACAAAGGAATATGCCAAAAAAAAAAAAAAAAAAAAAAAAAAAAATGACGTATCTCACGTTTATGATTAAGGCACACATGCATTCGAAAGGATGCGTGTAATTTAGTGCCGCTGCTGAAATTGGTCACCCCCACACCTGATACATGCCCTTGCCCGCTTACGAACGGAAACCACAGTAGCTCTTAGCGAAAGTTCATACCACATTTTATTATTGCATCATCGAGCCGGCTGCTTAAATCTTGCAAACTGGCAACTTCTGTGCTGTATACTTCTTGCTTCAGGAAACCCCAAACATAGAAGTCCAATGGAGTGAGATTTGGCGATCTAGGTGGCCAAGGAATTGGTCCATTATGACCAATCCATCGCGGATACTGCTGATTCAAGAAGTCCCGAATGGCATTGGAAGAATGTGCAGGGGCCCCATCGTGTTGGAAAAGGATTTCCACTCTTTCGGGTATAGGAATGACATCAAGTAATCCTGGAAGATGATGTTCCAGAAACTCCAAATATGTATTGCTTGTCAGATGACCTTGGAACACATGTGGACCTATCAAGCTATCGCCAGTCACTCCAAGCCAAACATTTAACCTGAATCGTGTCTGGAACGATGAATTTCATGTTACAAATGGATTTTGTTGAGCGTAATGATGCCAGTTATGTAAATATAACATGCCATCCCGAGTTAAAAGTGACTCATCTGTCCACAGTATCGTTCTAAGGAAATGGTGTTCCTCAATATCTCGCTCTAAAATCCAGCGGCAGAATGTTACCCGCTTTTGGAAATCTGAGCGGCGTAATTCTTATACCGGTGGGAAGTGGTATGGATGATACTGGTTTCTACGCAAAACATTCATCACTTTACTTTGGGAGATTCCACCTTCTCTTGCAAGTATGCGTGAACTCATATTTGGATTTTCCTCCACTCGGTCGAGTACGGAGTTCCCAGCGGTGGCGGAGCACACTATGGCCCCTTTCGTACACCCTACCGAACGACCCACTCTCCCTAAGCCTTCGATGAATTGTGGCAAATACAGCACGGTTGGGCGCACGACGATGTGGGTAACGTAGACGGTACTCTTCTTCGGCTCTCCGAGAGTTACCATCGCAAAATCCATACACAAAATGCATATCCGTGTACTCTTCATTTGTGAAACTAGGCATATCTGTTTACAGGTTGGAAACTATGACAATTTGATCCCTGTGATGACTTCAATTGAAAATAAAATTCAGATGGGTAAACAAAAAGGGATAAAATTTCAATATTAATTTACAAAAGTAGAAGAAAAAAAGTGCTACGGAATAAGAACCAACTTGGTTGATTCGTACTAATGTAGGAAAACATACTAAGTATGAACTAAGAGAAAGCAAGTAGACATGAAAGCAGCATGAAAAGAATCGGCCGAGCTCAGGCAAAGTCCAGAAATGCTAAAGCAATAAACAGCATAAAATGTAAAAGAAGCTGACGAGCTAATTAGCTGTTACAGATTGACTCGCCTTTTATACCCGCGTGCGCGGGAAGGTTGGAGTACATATGCATATGACTAAGAGTCCATATGCAGATAGTCATGAATTTGCATACGTTCTATTTACTCACCATCGTTTCGTTTGACGAATTTCGACAAACGCCGTTTTCCGTGATGTATTTCAAACAAAAGGCTAAATTTCTCCTGAACTAGAACACCGATATGGTTTATTGTAGGCTCATTATAAAGCCTGTGGAATGGAGAAGTTTTTGGTAAATTTGACCGATTGTAGCTTGAACGGTGTTTGCAGAATTGCCGGTTAAAGAATTTGGTGACAACTCGATTTTAAACTTCGCCAATGTTTTAGCGCTTGTAACTCGCCGTCAAATTAAGATATCCTGATGTAAATGGTGACACCGAATAGGATTTTTTTTATTTTGCGTGTAAGTCTTTCAGAAAGCTCACAAATTTCGGTTTTTTCAGACGGGATGGAAAAAAACAGATTTTTCTTCTATCTACCATAACTCGGAAACGGATAGAGATAGGACAGGGTTTCCATGGTGTTTTACGCTCCCCATGGGCTGTTCTATCACCTCCTTTCGTTTGGCAAATTATGTCAAACTCACCCTGTATAATAATCTTCAACACGATTAACTTTTTTCTAAATAATAATTCAGATATATCAATTTCAACAATATTTACTTCAGTCAGTCTATAATAAAAACATAATAATTTTTGTAATCCATAGACAGAAAAAAAATATCACGGAAATCGCATGACTGTAAATTTTTTAAAGAAAATAAAACATTAAAGGTGCTTTGCGCATAGAAATAGATGCAGGCGTTTCTTTCTTTAAAAATTAGTTTTCACTGTAACTGATCATTTGAAATTCGAAATAATTATATAAAGTAAGTGACTTCTTTAACCAGTTTGAAGAAAACTAAAATTGAAGGGTTCAGGAATTGTAATCCAGTGTAGGAGATTGTAATCTTCTGTAAAATTAGTTCCTACTGCAGTGCTAACTTGCTTTCTAAATGAAAATAAAACATTGCAGGAAGTGCATTACTTATAGCTGTTTCTATGCAATCGTAGTAGAATCTGTTATGGCGACCATTTTTGGAATTTACAGGTGGTTTAAATCTAATTAATGTTCTTAATATAAAGCGATATAAATTAATATAATTAAGTAAAATTAATACTTATTTATTCATAATCAGTTAATTATATGGTTATTTGAATTTGAAATTGTAAAAGATCTTTTATTTTATAAACTTTGCTGAAAGATAATAAATAAGAGTTAACACTATGTAACATTAACTAATTTATTTTGTAAAAGTATTTATTTATGTTAACAGAATTTGATTTTGTTATATCTATAATAGTTCATTATCTGTAAGCTAAATTCAATATCATGAGATATCCTTCTTGAAACATGAACGATAAATACTATTTAAATTACTGTTTGCAACATTCTTTGGTAACATAATTGTAAAATACAAAAGAAACATATGAGGAAGTACCAAATTTATCCATAAGATTCAACATATACAGGGGAATTCATAGCTGATGTTCAAAGATCTACATTGAGGTCAATAGCACAATAGCAAACAAAAATTTTGAAATATGTGGTCACATGCGCAATTCAGACGCACGAGAGGGCGCTAGAGGTCGTGAGGAAAGCTCGCCAGGATGATGCGACGAAAAACGTATTTTAAGTGTATACGCGTAAGGAAGGATGATTTGCTACACGAATAGAAAAATGGCGGATATGCACCTCATTTATGGGCAGCTAATTCCAGTGGAACAGCCGCTAAACTGTATCGTTCCCGGTTTTCCAATAGCATACTCCTGCTTATAACATGTTCGGACGACTGAATAAAATGGACTGAATAAAACTGAACGTTTCAAAATGCAAATGAACGATACTTGTATAGTCAGAATAACGTGAGCATGTAGCATTTCAACATGGAGTTCCATCGTTCCATTGCATTTCTCCGCCATTGCCCGTTAATATCTGAAAGCTACATTTCCGAGATGATGGATTGGCCGCGCTGCCCCCCTCCAGTAGTACCCTCGGCCTCGTTCACCAGATCTTGATTTTTTTCTTAGGAGATACACGGAAAGTCATATAGTGTATGGAACCCATGTGGAACTGTATATGGATTTGGTGGCAGAAATCGTTTCTGCAAATCAAGTTATTGCCTCTACATACCGCAACACAATTGCGATTATTCGTCGACCGATGCGTCGTCGTTGCGAGGCGGGTATTACAACTTCAAACATCTGCTTTAAAATTTTCTTTTAAGACAAAATATTGTGTAAACTCGTCTTTGTTTAATAAATTATCATTATTTGTGACCTGTCTGGCACATTTCATTCTTTAACTTTGTGGGAATGTAGAGAGTCTGAATTGCGTTTGCGACAAACAAATCTATATAACTTTTTCTTGTCACATAAGTCGCATAAGCCGTGTTCCTGACCTAGATGTAGATTTTCGAACAATAGTTCTGAATCAACCTATATATTTTAAGGTATAGTTGAAGTATGAATTAAACCATAATCCGTAAACAATTACATATGAAAATAAAGCCATATATAAAGCAATAGATGTTGAAAAAATTAATGAGTTGCTTTTCAGACATTGATAGCAAATATATGTGCATATATATATATATATATATACTTACTTAATTGTTAAAAACTTACTTAATTGTTACTTATAATTGTTAAAAAATCTAGAGTGATATAATGAATAGTATAACAGTAGTTAAATTATTTTCAACAGTAAATTTCTTAAAATATAATTTCCTAATACAGTCATTATATTTGTAAATATTATTACATCTCTCTTATCTAATTAAAATTATTCGTAAGTCTTCCTCTTTTTCTTTTTTTTTTCTTTTCTTTATGGTATTTACATGATAATCATAATGGAAATATATTATTTTTTATAATGTTTGCAATATAAATTTAATAAGTATACTTACTTATTTTTATACATCTTCATCAGGGTTGCAGTGAATATGCAAGTGCCAACATCATGGAAAATCCTGCGACGTCCACATCTTTGTATGTTCCATCCCCATATCAAAGTAACACACTTCGAAAAACTCGTAGTATCGATACCAGTTGTATGGATCTCCGAGAAGTATCAGCTGAACCTTTTCCTAGGCCATTGGTCCGCGCCAAGTCAGACTTCAACATTGCCTCGTCTAATGCGAGCTTAAACTCCAATGATTATGGTACATTTTCTGTCTTACAATTCAGTATCTTTGATTCATTAATGTCATTAAAATTAAAGGTATAAATGTCTTAGAACAAATATTTGTACTTTGTACAAAATAAAACTTCCCTGTATAATATATTTTATTAAAAATTTAAACTTTTTAATAAAAACTTTTTAATTAAAATCAACAAGAATTATACCTCTAGATGTAGTCACACATTGCTTTTTGAACCCATATCTGTTCATAAAAGAAAGAAAAAATCTGTAGCTTTGCATGAAAGAATTTAACTGTTTTTCCTAACTCGGGTTGAATTAATTTATTATATACTGCTGTCATAGAGGTCCGCTGTCATCTTAGTTCTTCTTGTGATAGAGGACCATTTTTCAAGTATTATCTGATTTTAAAATAATAGTTTAAAAATGTTCGTTAGATTCCCATAATTTTGTTTCGTAGATAAGAGAATTGAAAATTATATGCCAACGGCTAAATAATAACATGAATTAGGAAATTTTAGTTCAGTTCTAACGTGCTCGTCAACCATGCGGTTGACCCGAGTTCTATCCTGACGACAGTTAAATAAAGCCTATTTTGTCTTATGCAATTTCATTTTTTAAAGCAACAAACATTTTCACTAATGTTTTATTCAGTTTCTCTCGAAGTAATTCAAATCTGAGAGGCAGTCACTGCAGCTTAATGATTTGAATGGAATTCACTCAACATGAAGTACAATGCCTTTAAGTACAAAAAATTAATGTATCGATTTTCTTTCTTTTTTCTTTTTTTTTTTTAAAGGTACCTTTTAATTATCTATTTAAATTTATAGATAAACTCTAATTTGCATCCGTATACGAAGTATAAGGATGTAAAAATAGATGTCATAACAAACCTGCATACAAATTTACAACATTCTTGGTCAAACCATTTTTGAGTTAGTCTAGATACACTCACACACATACATACAGATAACAACTAAATAACTAAGTACAACTAGTCATGACAGTCACTAATACCAACTCAAAACATTCTAGGACCATTCGTTTTGAGCTGTGCGAGATAAAAGGTCCGTTTCGCAAATCGGTACCTACAATATTTCCTTATACTATGTATAAAGAAATAAAAAACTGGTGTCTTATAGCTTCACATTACCTCGTAATTTTTATTTTTTTTTAATCCGTCTAATTTTGTTGATCAATTGTATAAAGTTAATTTTTATATTCACCTCAATATTAAATGAAGTGCTCGAATGTCTTATACAACGTTAGATTTTTAAAAAACTTCGTTATCTTTTTTCTGTGCTCTATATAATTTTACAATTTGTTGTTGTTACTCCTCCTCAAAGACGAGAAGGGCTAAATCAGATCCATGATATTGTGCGCCCTAAAGAAATCGAGAACCAATAAAGGATTGTCAATAAGACCCTGCTTAGAGAGCCCTAGTCAAGCAAGAATATGATCAGGGGAAGCCTACTCAGTAAAGTACTTAGGACAGACTTTAAAACACTTGGAACCACCAAAATATGTCAAGATCTAAGATGACCACTAAGGATGCGAGTGAAGGTAGTTTGATCCTGCCTGTTATAATCAAGTGCCAGCGTGCCACCCGGCTGGTTATTCTAATAGTGGTGCATTGGTGGAACACGCCAAGGGGTTTTATTCTTGTTCTTGACCACGGAAAAAACTCCATATAAGTGAGAAGCATAGAAGACATCAAGGCATTTCCAGCACCACCTTGGCCAAGATGTTAACAACTCATTTCCCTGTTAATCATCTTGGGAAAGAATCCATTGTAGATGCATCTGATGAGACAAAGAAAAGCCCTTAAAGCATAATAAATAAGAATAACAAATAATTTTACATTATACTGACAGGGATGGAACACGGGCGCAGAATTCATACCACTATGAATGTAAGAAAATTTTCTACCTCTTAGATCAACGATATTATAGGTATGGAAATTTCTTAAACAGATTCCGGTATGAATTCTGCGCCCGTGTTCCATCCCTGTACTGATCTTATACATAATCTGCCTCTTCAGTACACCTTGTTTTCTTCTGATTTTTTTTTTTTTCATAAATATTTATTCATAATTGACAAATTCATTATTGTTATTAATTTAGGTGTTACCCTCCGTCCTAAAAGTCTTGCAGAACCAGATTCCAAAGGTCACTCTCGTGTCCGAGCTCTCTATTCCTATTTGTCCAGTGGTGAACATCAACTAAGTTTTCACGAAGGAGACATCATTACTCTTATAGGAGACAGAAACAAAGGGTGGCAATACGGGGAAAACACAAGGAATCACAGGTAATGTTATTGTTTTACTGAATGTGGTTTTTGATCTTTCTTTATGAAATTATGAGAGAATGAGAGGAAATGTCTGAAGCATTTAGTGTTTGTAGCAAATTTTAGTTTTGTTCTCAATGTTAACTACATAATCCCTTCATTATTTAGATTTCTTTTTAACCCTATCACTATATCCTATCGAAATATTATTCCCTGTTATACCAGGGCATCGCACGAATCCCATACTATATAGTACATATTTAGTATGGTTTAACTATATTAAAAATGGTCTTTTAAATAAACATAAGATTTTAATAGAAATAAATAATAAAAAAAAAAAGGATTGTAAAACAAAAATACAAATTGTTTAGAAAACTATATTATATTATTATTAATCTTATCACATTCACATGCCCCCCCCCCCCCCCACTAAAAAGCACATATTTAATGTAGTTTAAATATCTTTAAAATGTTAAATGGTCTTCTGGCAGCCTTAAAAATACTTTAAATATCTATTTAAATATACTACTGTTTAAATATCTTTTTATCCTTTTGTAAAGTGTCTAAATATTCTGGATCCTGGGGTCTGGTCAAACCCTAGGACACAGATATATGACATCGATAATCCAGGTGAAATAAATCCTAATGTTACCCGATATTTCTGCAATCAAATTTTTACCTTCAGTTAAACACATTGAAGTCAGATGTCACTGTTTATAACCACTGAGATAACAATATGTATATTTTGGCAACAAGTTAAAAGTGCTTTGGGTCCACGTGGACCCCTGTTCATAGTGATAGAGTTCATAAAAACTTATCTAAATAATGTGAATTCAAACATTCACTGACATTTTTTTTTATTTTTTTACTGCAACACTATCCCTTAATAATAAGAAAGCACCACAGAAGGGGCGTTTTAAAATGTTACGTACAAAACGTGAAAATTTTACTTAGCCAACCATGTTCATCCAGAAATTTAGAAATTCAGTTACTTATGACATTTAATATTTTTAAAGACTCATAGAATTAATTATGTGTATATATTTTTTTTAATAAAGGCATTTTGTTGGATTAATAGAAACTTTTTGATGGTATTGAAAAAAAAATCAACATTATTTTATAATTTTATCAAAGAAAATTTCTGCTGAATTGTATTTAATACGAAAATTTTATTTAGCTAAACATGTTCATCCAGAAATTTAGAAATTTAGTCGCTATGATGTCTAATAACACTGCTTGGCTTAAAAATTGCCTCTGACACCATTTCAGCATATTCTTATGTAAAATGACCTTCTGTTTCCAAATATGACGCCCATTTTGCCTTATCACCCACCGTTATTTAGGAATGGCCGCCTGTTTTTATCATTTTTCGGTGATTTTATGGCTATAAATTTGATTTTTAGGAGGGGGAGGACTATTTTAACCGTTAAATATTCTGAGGGGCTACAGAGTTGGAACATTCAAAAACATGGACATTTGCGACAAGGGGAAAATTTTGGGGGGGAGGGATTTGCCACTGAAATTATGTATTACATATCTTATATTTTTTTAATCTGTTATTAACGTTATTTTTTAAACTTTATATATATATATATATTGTTTTTTTGTTTTTAGGTGTTAAATTAATTATTTTTCATTCTTCAAATCAAATTCATGATCATAAAATTATCGAAAAGGGAAAAAATTGAGGGAGGGGTGGTGTATCTAGAAAATAGTGGGTGATTGGGGAAAATGGGAGTCATATTCGGATTCAGGAGGTCGTTTTGCATAAGAATCAGCTGTAATGGTGTCAGATCTCGAATTTTTTTTTTTTTTTTTTTTTTTTTTTTTTTTTCAGAGCAGTGTAATCTGAAAAAAGGATGGAATCAATTGTACGTACATATTTAAATCTTTAAATTTTATTTTACTTCTTTCCATATTAAATATAAAATCTGCTTGTTAAGTTAAATGTTATTAAGGAAAATATGCAAAAGTTTAATAAAGAGTTCTGTATTTTAATGACCTTTTACAAAGATATTTGTTCAGCAATAACAGGTAATTCTCTCTTTTCTCATCTAAGGCAAACAATTTTTGTATATGTCTTTTTACCATATTAAGCATTAAGGGTCAAATGACAATGACAGTTGTCAAAATCAGTGCAATTAAAAAATCCAGGTATTTATTATAAAATGTATGAAACTTTATAATATTTTTAAAATAATATGATTCTACAATTCCTCAAATTTTATTTTAAAGCGTATACAAAATCTTAAACTGTAAATTTATTTTTCTTGGGGTTCCAAATTTCGGAAAAAAAACGGCTACTTACAATGCTCCATGGGAATTTGTTTCCATTTAATCCTTTTTAAAATTTCCATGAATGTTAAACAGTGTATTTTTCACAAAACTGGATATTCATTTTAAAATCAAGAAATTATTACCTTTATCACGAATCCTCAAATACAATCGCAAAACAAAAATTCACGAAAACTTAAAATTTTACTTTTTTTACTTTCTTTTATATACACTGAAGGAAAAAAAAATCGCAACACCAAGAAAAAATTAATGTACAGTAATGAAATTTCAGCAATACATTTGTCTAGGTAACATATTTAATTGATTAAAGTTTCAAGATCACAGGTAGAGCCATTGGCGAGAAGAGCCATTTCAAATGTGAAATGTTGGTACATTAGTAACCGGTGTAACCGCCAGAATTTTGAATGCAAGCATGCAAACGTGCATGCATTGTGTCGTACAGGTGTCGGATATCAGTTTGTGGGATGGAGTTCCATGCCTGTTGCACTTGGGCGGTCAATGCAGGGACGGTTAATGCTGGTTGTGGATGACGCTGGAGTTGTCGTTCAATGATGTCCCATACGTGCTCGATTGGAGAAAGATCTGGTGATCTAGCAGGCCAAGGCAACATGTCGACACTCTGTAGAGCATGTTGGTTTACAACAGCGGTATGAGGGCGAGCGTTATCCTGTTGTAAAACACCCCCTTGAATGCTGTTCATGAATGGCAGCACAACAGGTTGTATCACTAGACTGACGTACAAATTTGCAGTCAGGGTGCGTGGGATAACCACGAGAGTGCTCCTGCTGTCATACGAAATTGCTCCCCAAACCATAACTCCAGGAGTAGGCCCTGTGTGTCTAGGCTGCAGACAGGTCGCTAGCAGGCGTTCACCTGGCCTCCTTCTAACCAACACATGGCTATCACTGCGACCAAGGCAGAACCGGCTTTCATCAGAAAACACAACAGATCTCCACTCCGTCCTCCAATGAGCTCTAGCTTGACACCACTCACGTCGCAAACGGCAGTGGTTTGGAGTCAGTGGAATGCACGCTACAGGGCGTCTGGCTCGGAGCTGTCCTTGAGGTAACTGATTTGTAACAGTTCGTTGTGTCACTGTGGTGCCAACTGCAGCTCGAATTTCAGCTGCAGACGCAGTACGATTAGCCACAGCCATACGCCGAACACGGCGGTCTTCCCTCTCAGTAGTGCCACGTGGCCGCCCGGAACCCGGTCTTCTTGAGTCAGTACCTTCCCTTGACCACTGCTGCCAACACTCATGCACAGTGGATACATTCCTGCCAAGTCTTTCTTCAATATCGCGGAAAGAAAACCCACCTTCTCGTAGCCCTACTACACGACCTCGTTCAAACTCAGTGAGCTCTTGATAATGGCTTCTTCGTCTTCTTAGAGGCATCCTTGACTAACATTAACCCACTACGTCAAATCTCAACTGTAAATAACGATCACGAACCTTACAGCGCTTATTTAAAGCAAACCTCATTTGCATGTTCATAGTGCCGCTACTAGCACCACACTTATGCGCGTAGCTCGAAATTTGAATCGACGTCATCTTTCAGATGTATAAACACGCCTACCAAATTTCGTTTATCTAACACAGCTCCTTCCTGGTGTTGGGATTTTTTTTTCCATCAGTGTATATAAGAAAAAGTATTACATTCCTGAAATTTTTCGAACTCTGGTTTTCGATGGCTTTACATTTTTTGAAGACTGAAGACTGCTGAACACTATTTGATTACTTTTTAGAAAATGTCTGCCGGTTTGTCTGTGTGTGTGTGTATCACAAATATTTTGGACGCTGTATCTCATGAACTAATGAAAGAAATTTAAGTAAGCTTGGTCTTTAATTGGACCTTGACATGAAATGCTGCTGATTTCATTTGGGAATCAATTGCTCAACAGGTGGCGCTGTCATATGATTTTTTCTGAATTTTTAACGTGGCAGTATTGGAAGAAATTTCATATAAATATACATAAGAGTTATTTTTAACTCGTAATTGTAAAATTAATATGAATTATTTATAATAGTAGTAGTAAACTAGGAAAAAAGTGTGTGCATGTAGATGCATCACTTCCTGACACCCCCACCCCTTGCGAGTGTGTACATTTTCAATATGGGTATCTTTCGAAAGAACTCATCAATACCTTTAAAAGAATTGGTTAAACTGTAGATCTGAGATAATTTAAAACAAAAAAAAAATCTTCTAAACTTGGGAAGAATTTGACATCCCTTCGGCATTTATTGTTATACTTCTCTGAGTTGAAAATCATCTGGATTCATCATGGAAAATAACTTTAATGAATAATAATTTAACAAATAATTTGTACTGCGTATATTTGTATAAGGTTATATTGAAGAAAGTCTTGTGGTGACCATAACATACTAGTCTTGTTTGTAACTGGTTCTGTGATTGAGATATTAAAAATTAAGTAAAAGGATGTGTTCAGTTACTTACAGAAAACGCATAGTAAAAAAATTTGGGGAGTTACAATAATTTTGAATTCACATGGAGTATTTGAAATTAGATATTATTTTCTATTATTTTTGCCATAGAAGAGGCTTTTCCATCTCTAAATTTTTTTGCATCTTTAAAATATGCTCTATGGATAAAAAAGGGTAACGTTTTATGACAATATATGATTTAAGAAGTGATAGAATGTAAAATAAAGATAATTAATTTCTACTTCCTGATAAATTTAAGGGCCCTCTTCACTAATGTTATCTATGGGAAATTTTTCTTTACAAATAACTTATTAACTAACACATATTTTTAAATTCCGTTTTCACATTCTGAAAATTCCCAGCTGTTAAACTGACGGACCTTTTCTAAAAAAATATTTTTTTATATATTTTATTTTGAAGCTGCAAAATACGAATTTTCAATATGTGAATTTTTTTCCTTTTGCAATTTTTAAATAAAATATTAAAAATTAAAAATATGCATTTTCAAAAAAGGTCCGTCAATTTAACAGTTGGGAATTTTCTGAACGTGAAAACAGAATTTAAAAATACGTATTAGTTAATAAGTTATTTGTAAAGACAATTTCCCCATAGAATAACTTTGACTCGGGCTTCCGGCGACGGTAATTGAAGAGGGCCGTTAATGCGATTCAAAGAATATAGGGAGGTCTGTGCTATATTGTCGAAAAAGATTAAACCTTTTCTCTTCCTTAAGTGTGTTGTTAAAGTAAAAGTACATTTACAGTCAAATTAAAAAGAAAAGGGAAGTCCATTCATTTCCATTAAGTTTTGATTTGTCGACAAAGTTGACGATTTGGCGACGAATTTGGAAATTCGGTGACCAAATTTAACAAAAAATGGTTAAGGTATCCAAATTTTCGAACCTCTTAAAATTGAAGCTGAGTTCAGCAATTTAATATTAGATTCTAGCACAGATTTCATGAGATCCATTGCTAAATTTCAGCCACCAAAAGAATAAATAAAAGTACTTAAATCAGTGACAGTGCAATATCGTACTACGTAAATCCATTTAGACCAGTAACTAAGTTAATTAATATGTTGTAACACCTTTATACAATTAAATTAAATGAAAACATTTTAAAATTTCAAATTATGATCCATAAACATTCCACAAGAACAAGCTATTATTTATTGCTTGATCTGTTAATGTAACAGTTACACTGGAACATTCAAAAATCGATTCTTACAGTTAAAAATAAATAAACACAGAAAGTGTTTTTAAAAATTCTTAAATTTACAAATACAACTATTTTACTGTTTACAAATGCACAATATTACTTTTATTTTATTTTATATTAAATATCAACATTTTTGTTCTTAAGAACAATATTTAATTCAATTCGATTCTCAAAATTCGATTATTCGTTTTCCTCTATCACATGACTGAGCAGACGAAACAGGGAAGAGTCCATTGTCTTTTTGAGACATTGTTCCAAGCAATTCATCTCTGTTCGTGAATGAACAAAATTCCTGGTTTGTGGAGTATTTAACACTGTTTATTTTAGTCTTGTGGAACAAGTGTTTATTCTGATGGACTGTTTCCGGAACATTCATTGAATAGTGATTTTTGTGATGCAAGTTGTTCGATTTCCACCATCCAGTCATATTCGATTCTTAACATAATCGAATTCCGCACTCAATGACACTTTCGATTTAACTGTTTTCATCTCAACTTTACTTTTTTCTGTTCAACAGGTACGAACATCTCAACTCTACTCGAACAGAAACCGAAAAAAAACAGTTTATTCTTTTTCATCCGCACGGTAGCTTGCATGCTATCTTTCACATTATTATCTTTCGCATTATTTTCGCATTGTTACTTCACATTATATTGTTTATTATTTATTCGCAATGATTTATCGCACCTCATGTTTTCCACGCATATTTACATTTGTGTATTGTATATTTAATATAGTTTTGGTCAATATCAATTGCTAAGGAAACTGCTAATGTTTTGGAAGAACGTGGGTTTCATTTGAGAAAGTGGAATTCCAATTCGAATGAATTCCTTACGGAATTTCGAGAAAATTGCATCACAGATACAGACTTTAAAATAATACCAAACAACAATGAAAGTTCTAAAGTTCTAGAGCTTTACTGGAACTCTTCAGCAGATACATTTATTTTCAAAACCGCACTTACTCTCAAACCACCACTAACAAAAAGACGCATTTTGTCTGAATCCGCACGCATTTTTGATCCTCTAGGGTCAATTTCACCTTGTACAGTAGTGTTAAAAATATTTTATCAAAAGCTATGGTTAACAAAAGGAGACTGGGATTCTCCTATTCCGCAACAACTTGAAGAGGAGCTCATTAAATATGAGAATTCATTCAATAAAATTAGCCAATTTTCTGTTCCTAGATGCGTCACGCTTTCATTCGATAGTACATTTGAATTACATGGTTTCAGCGATGCGTCAACACATGCTTACGCCGCTGTAATCTATTGTCGACAGACTCATGATAACAAATCAAAAGTCTCACTCTTAGTTGCCAAAACTAAAGTAGCTCCTATCAAGCAAATTTCCGTTCCCAAATTGGAACTTTGTGGTGCTTATTTATTATCTAAGTTATTTTGTTCAGTCATAAAAATATTAGAAAATTATAATTTTGACATTTACGCATGAACAGATTCAACAGTTGTTCTTTCTTGGTTATCCGCACATCCACGTAAGTGGAAAACTTTTGTTGCAAATAGAACGTCACAAATATTAGATGTTCTCCCCACAAAACATTGGAGACGCGTTCCATCTAAAGAAAACCCCGCTGATATCGCTTCTCGGGGCATCGATCCTAAAAGTTTACCTGAATGCAACTTGTGGTGGAATGGCCCAAGTTGGCTACTTTTGGATCCTACACATTGGCCAAATGATGCGCCTAAGTCTAAGGAAATCGAGGATCAAATTTCGGCTGAAAAGAAAGCTGATCCCATTTTGTCTTACCATATTGATACATCTAATGATCTTTATGATCATCTATTCAATAAGTTTTCTTCATTTTTTAAAATCAAACGCATTTTGGCATATTGCATAAGATTCATTAATAACTGCAAATCAGCAAGTAAAGTTCATGTCTCAACAAATAATTCTTGTTCCCGTCTTACATGTAGGGAAACTAAACACGCCGAAGAGAACATCATTCGATGGGTACAAAATAGATACTTTCACGAAGACTTAAGACACATCAAGAATCAAAACATTTTGTCTAGAAAAAGTCCTTTACACTCTCTACACCCATTCATTGACCAGAACGGTCTGTTACGGGTGGGAGGTCGCTTACAAAATGCTCAATTATCATTTAACGAAAAGCATCCGGTAATATTGCCGTCTAAACACAAATTGAGCGACCTTATTATACAAGAGAAACATATTGCACACTTATGTTCTATTAATGTTCTCACCCCATCACATTTTCTTACAGGTGATGTCATGCTTTCACCTGCAGATGAACCATTATCCTGTAGCAGGAATCTCAAGAACCGATGGCAACGTCCTGCATCAAATATCAAGGAAGGAGAATTAGTTAACAAAATTGCTGTTCTTCCTTTATATCAGGACTAGCGCCCTGATAGGGTGGGAGTCATGTTCGATTTCCACCATCTAGTCATATTCGATTCTTAACATAATCGAATTCCGCACTCAATGACACTTTCGATTTAACTGTTTTCATCTCAACTTTACTTTTTTCTGTTCAACAGGTACGAACATCTCAACTCTACTCGAACAGAAACCGAAAAGAACAGTTTATTCTTTTTCATCCGCACGGTAGCTTGCATGCTATCTTTCACATTATTATCTTTCGCATTATTTTCGCATTGTTACTTCACATTATATTGTTTATTATTTATTCGCAATGATTTATCGCACCTCATGTTTTCCACGCATATTTACATTTGTGTATTGTATATTTAATATAGTTTTGGTTTGTGAATGAAAGAACGAGTATTTATTATTATCTTCACATCATGTCAAATAACACAAGTGTTAGTTAGCAAGCTTAATTAGATTGTTCCGAGAAGGTTCATTGAATTGACATTTTAACTGGACTGTTTCGAAATTATTTTTGAATTGACAGTTCTGTTAGATTTTTCTCGCGAATATACATTTCTCACCCTTTTTGTCTACACTATTTTCATCGAGTGCACTCATCTACTAGAACCTGCCGGTTTCTTTACGAACTATTTTCTTCACACATGAAAATCGACATTTTTGTAAAAATATTCAATGATTGTCTGCAAAGCTATTTAGTTAAGCACTGCAGATGTTTCTTTCATTTATCTCTGTTTCTGTTTATCTTAAGCAAACGAGTTTTACTTTTACGCCTTCTTTTCGTATTAAATAAGTATCAAATACTTTTAATAAATTCAAAGCGATTAGAAGACAAATAAAATTGTTTGTTTCAAATGTTCCATAGCAAATGAAGACCACGCCTTTATTGCAGACTGATTTAAATAGTTCTCTGGCACTTAAAAAGAAAAAAAAAGGTTAAACGTTTTTTTTTTTTTTTTTTTTTTTTTTGCGACGGCAAGTATTCAATTTATACAGCTAAAAAAATCTATGTAAAAAACAGAAAATCTTTTTTTTTTTTTTTTTTTTTTTTTTTATTAATATATTTAGTATTTTTTTCCCCTTCCATAAAATAAAAATAAAAACCTACATAATAAAATATTTCTTTTGAAAAGTCAATAACAGATAAATGTAATTAATCTGAAATTATGTAGCATATTTCTTTTTTGTTGTTTGAAATATATATTTTTGAACTTCATTTTTCAGGAGAGGATGGTTTCCTATAGCATATACCGCAGTTTTAAACGATGGTCCAAATGTCCATCCAATGGACAGCAGGTAAATATGGTTGAAACTTGCATCGTAATTTGTTAATCATTCATTAAATTCTTATTTTTGCACGTTAATATATGAATAACAATCTTATTGAAAAATGGAAGTAAAAAACAATATTTATATTATGCAAACTTTATTTTTAAGGAGTTTCAAAACACCTGTTGGAGACATTTTTTTTTTTTTTTTTTTACAAATATGCTCTAATTCGATAAATTTATCGGTAATAAATGTATTTATTTTGAAAACAACAAAATCAAAATTCGCTTTGTTTCTCTGCCAGATTTCTTGTACTTTAAGTAGACTGAAATAATTATTAATTCTTATTCTTATACATAACTTAATCAAAATCCAGTCACAGGTACACATTTATTTATATACTTGAACGTTAAATGTGTATAAATCATTTGTGTATATTTTATTATTCATTAGTAATTGATTTTTGTTTTTTTAATTCAAAAATGTGTGGAATAAATTCAGTGGTTCTTAATGTCCTTTATTATTAAAATGAATTGGATTGAGATTTAAAATTTGCTGTCTTGTGAAAAATAAAGTATTCTGAGTCTTACTAAATTTTGATGACTAACTTTACCTGCAAAGTAAAGCGCCTTTATTTCTGGTTAAACTTTTTTTTTAATCCTATAATTTGTTTTTCAGAATACCAATTTAAAATACGTAAAACAGTTAAATTTGTTATTAATAGCTCCTATTGCATTTTCCGGTTGCATTTGTATTTATATTTCTGTGATATTCTGGAAAATTCAATATCTGATATTTTAGAGAACCACTAAAAATAACTTTTTGACTCCTTAGATTATACAAAATACCGTTTAAGATCCACTGGATACCTAAATTTAGAGCTGTAATAAATTTATTTAATGCTAATAAATTGAAAGTTAAATATGGTTTTATTGTGGTTGTTTGATTGTTTATTTTATGCTAAAACTTATCTATTTATTTTTAATGTATTGCCCGTTTCTAATACATTTTATGTATTTGAAGTATGGTATTTGAAATTTCTTTAAAATTTTATATTTCTATTTAATTAAACATATTAATGACTCAATATTGCAAGGTGTCTACAAACGATTAAAGTGATTTCTTCATTGCTGCAGCTATGGTGTTAATCAGACCTCCTTAACTAGATGCCTGTCGCGTAGCTCGAAAATTTGGCAACAGTTGAAGCGGTAGACAGCGCCACCTGGTACAGATTGCAAGACATTTTTATTCAACTGTCACCAATAATTTTAAGAAGTGATATATGATACATATAACCGACGTTTCTTCGATTCTTTTCGCCTTTTGTGTATATCATATTCCACTTTTTAAAAAATTTGGTGGCTGTTGAATAAAAAAGTCGCGCAATCTGTACCAGGTGGCGCTGTCTACCGCTTCAACTGTTGCCAAGCATCCGAGTCACGCGACATGCATCTAGTTTAGGAGGCTATGATCAGACATTGCAAAATTTCATCGTTCAACATTTTGATTTTCTTTAATAATCGTTAGATGACAGTAGATGTGTTATATCTATACGATAGATTAAACAGATGCTTCATTTTCATCGCATTATTTGTGGAACTAGTGGTAATTAGATAACTTTAGGAGCGCTTTTCAATATAGCAATATAAAGCACTAAGTAATTGACGTTTAATAATGAAGAAACTGATTTTTGTAAACCAATATTATACATACATGAACATTCACTAATTGTTTCAGGTTCAAATAGCTTTCAGTATTTCTTTAAGCCTTTCTTATCATGGAGGTCGTGCTTAGTTATTTCAAATTGAAACATTTGTGCAGGGAAATATAAATATTTCCACAACGTTGAAACACCAGTGTAAAAATATGAAACACAAACTGCAGGTTCGGTAGCATAAAGCGTACCGTCATCGGTGCAGATTTTGCGTTTCATATTTTTATATTGGCATTTTCAACGTGGTGTAAATATTTATATTTCTGTTCAACGTCAAGACTGGTTATAAGTAACTGTGAGGTGATTTTTCATTTTGTAGTGTTGTCATTCTTATCATTATACTGTTTGTTTTCATATAGGAGCCAAATTCGTAGCTGTGTTCTTGAGTCAGGCCAACTAAGTTGTTTTTTTTTTTTTTTTTTTTTTTTTTTTAAATCAAAATAGGAGTAACTGGAAAAAACTGTTGTGTACTTCTTATGATCTGTATTCTTGGCCACCAAAGCAGTCTCGGCTGTCACTCCTTTTCGAAATATGATCGTCTTTGATTGTTTACGATTTGAATTCGTAAACGAAAAGTATAGCTAATGTGATCGACATATTTCTAAGGGTGATGGTGTGTGGTATATTATTCATGTAGAGAGATATGAGTTATTAAATATTTAGGTGTTTTTTTTTTTCATTGTTATATCTGTTAGAAATAAACATTTTATTTCAACATTTTTATTTTTTATTTATTTTTTGTTTATTTATTGATTTATTTGTCTAATATTTATAATCAAATTAATCAATTCTTATAAGATTATTGCTTAAAAAACTGTTGAGAGGTGTCTTGCTCAAATCGATTGTCAACAGAATTTTTGTTAAAAAATTTAGCAGTTTGCTTTTCGCTACTCTAAAGGGACATTCCAAAATTACTTCTGGCCGTTTTAATTCTAAATCCGAAATTAATTCTAAATCTTCCTTAACCATATATCAAATAACACTTCTCAGGTTCAGGAATTGCTTCAGCGTTTTCTTAAGAGAAAAATGACACTAAACTAATTCTAATTCTGTCAAAAATTCACTCTAAAATTACTTTAAGCTTTACGTTCAAGAAAAATAAGAATTTATATCCCTAAAGTGATTATAGGAGACTTTAAAGATCCCTTAACCTTTTCGAATAACATTTCTTCAGTTATTCAATTACATCAATCTTTACGTTCGGAGAAAAATTAGAATTCATATCACTAAGATAATTTTAATTTTCCCTTAACCGTATGTGAAAAATTTAAACTAAATTACACTACTAAATCTAATAATCTTTACTAAATATTAACATTTATTAAGTCATAATATTAAAGTATTTCCAATTTTCCCTTAACTATCTGTCAAAAACATTTCACTTTAAATTAGTTTAATTTTTTTGTTCAAACAAAATAAGACTAATTATCACTTAAGTGATTCTGAGCAATTATGAAAGCTTTCTTAACCTTCAAAGCTTCATATTTCTTAGGCTCTCAATTAGATGAACCTCTCAGTTCAAGAAAAATAAGAATTCATAACACAAAAACAATTCTAAAACTTTCTTAACACTACGTGAAATAAAACCCCGTATATTCAGAAATAACTTCAGAATTATCTTTATGGAAAAATCTATGTATTTCTCTCACTGAAATAATTGCAAAGCTTTTTTAAATGTATGTCAAATAATATTTCTTAGGCTCAAAAATTACTACAGGTCATATATATATATAGTAATATAATATTAGCAGTGCAAACATTTGATATTTAATTTCAGTATTCAAACAATTATTCTGATCAAAAACGAAGACCGCCCACATCAAACCAAAAAAGAATTAAAGTAAAATCTAAATGAATTATAGCAAATTGGAATGTGAAAAAAGCATTATTTGCATTTCTAACGTTATCAAGGGCCTGGTAGAATGCAAATATGCTAAAAAATGGGTGTTTTTCTGTCACAAAGAAAGCAAAAGCTAAGAATTTCTTTGTTCTCAGGCCCGAAACACCCATTGTAAATAAAACCAGAAAAAACGAAGATCAAATTAAAACTCGTCACTACAAATGATAATCCAATAACCATTTAAAAACTTAGATCAAAATAAACTCACCACTACAAATATTAATTCAAAAATTACCTAAAAAATTATTATTGAAAAAGAGGTAACTCATAGTTTATGAGAAACGAGACACATGTGAAATTTAACAAGCAGATATTAGTTAAAAGCACAGTTAGTCAGCTCAAATTTAGCAGTGAACATGGATTAGAGTATATATAACTACCAATGACGGTATACTTAAAAATTTGCTACCTTTTGTCTACATTTTCTATTTTGATTTTTTGACGCTATTCACACTGAAATTTTTCTTGTTTTTTAAATTATAAAGGTGACTTAAAAGCTTCCTTAACTGTATGTCAAGTAATATTTCTTAATGAAAAATAAATACTTTAATATTTTGTAGACACCCTGTATATTGTAATATTAGAAGATGAAATGCTACTGTATCCCATGCTTTCAAGATTCTATTATTATTAAGGTTGCTTTGCTTTTCTGTAGCTGTAGTGCTTGCACGTTTCATTAGGGTTTCCCTTTTTTTTTTTTTGTGAAAAATACGTCTCGATATTAAACAATTGAGTTTCAATAATTGATATTTGGTGCGACAGTTTTATTTTAAATGTTAATTAGCATTTTTTTTTTTTTTTTTTACTTCATTAAATAAAGTATATTATTTATAAATCAATATAATCAGATGGAAGACTGGGCAAATAATTTTTTTTTTTTTTTTTTTTGCAAGATATTTTTACAGAGTACATTATTTATAATCAACAATATCTCATATCAATATCGTTTTAGTGCTTGTGTATATTCATTACAGTTTCCCTTATTTTAAGAAATACACATGTTAATATTTCATGCAAAGTATTTACACATAGGATGTTTAGTACAACGAATTGCAATTTTAAAAGATGTATAGCACCTTCCTTTTTTTTTTTTTTTTTTGTTGTTGTTGTTGTTGTTACTGCTTTAAAAAGATTATAATATTTTTGCATTAATATAATTAGCTAGAAATATTGTAAAAAAGGGTTACATCAGTCCAAGACCTTTTTATTAAATACTTTATTTATAAATAATAATACCTTGTATAATTTTCTTTCATTCTTTTATTTTATTTTCTTTTATATCATTTTCTTTTTTATTTATTTTTTTTATTTTTTGGGTGCTTGCATTTTTTTTTTTAAAGATTTTTCTCATTCTAAAAGATATACATATTAATATTTCTGAAAATTATTTGACAAAGAAGATTTGAATAACTGTTGTTTAGTTTAGCAAATTTTTATTTCAAAAAATGTATAACACTAACTTAAACTTTTTTTTTTAATAAAGTATATTATACATAAATTAGTATAATCATCTAGCAATGAAAGGCATTGCAAATAAATACATATTTTTAATACTTGTATATCGAATACATTCCTAGTAGTAATATATCATATTCATATTCTTTTCCGAGTTAAAGATTTCCCACCAGTAGCCGAGCTGTTCTGTACTCAAAGCTGGTGTAGAAATGAAGTGCCGGGTTCGATCACAGGTCCCAGGTCATGCTTATCACACTTTTCCGTGGTTTTCTTCGAAATTCGCATAAATACTGGCTAGTATTCATTAGAAAGACCCCCACGGAGGGCATTTCACCTATAGGCTTAGGACCCTAGTGCAGTCAATCGGCCTTAAACCACGCAACCAACCATAGCAACAATCGAGTAAATGTTATTTTAATTGATTGATAACACATTTTTTTTATAACGAAGCAATGAAAATTAATATTTTTAGGTGCGATCATATTAAAGCAAATAGGCTGCATTTACATTTTTATTTTAACACTTTTCACGGAGATAGTTGACCACATTATTTGCCATTGAAATATTTTGCAAGCTTAAAACAAAATTTTAACAGTAGTTCAGTTCAGTACATTCATATTTTTTCTTTCTTTTTTTTTTTTTTTTTTTTATCAAGGAGATAGTTGATCACGTTATTTGCCATTGAAATATTTTGCAAGCTTAAAACAAAATTTAATTGTACAGTGCATTTTTTTTTTTTTTTTTTTTTTTTTAATGTTTTTTAAGGAGGTAGTTAATCACATTATTTGCCATTCAAGTATTTTGCAAGCTTGAAACAAAATTTAACTGTAGTTCAGTTCATTACATTCAGATTCTTTCTTTCTTTCCTTTCTTTTTTTTTTTTTTTTTTTTTTTTTTTTCAATATTTTTCAAGGATATAATTCATCACATTATTTGCCATTGAAATATTTTGCCAGCTTAAAATAAAATTTAACTGTAGTTGAGTTCAGTACATTCAGATTTTTTTTTCCAATGTTTTTCAAAGAGATAGTTAATCGCATTATTTAACGCTGAAATAGTTTACAAGTTTAGAACAAAATTTAAATGCCGTTCAGTTCAGTGGATTCAAATTTTTTCTGTCTTTTTTTTTTTTTTTTCAATATTTTTCAAGGAGATAGTTGATCACATTATTTTCCAATGAAATAATTTGCAAGCTTAAAACAAAATTTAACTGTAGTTCAGTTCAGTATATTCAGATTTTTTTCTTCCGTTCTTTTCTCTTTTTTTTTTTTTTTTTTTTTTTTTTTTTGTTTATTATCAATATTTTTCAAGGAGATAGTTCATCACATTATTTGCCATTGAAATATTTTGCAAGCTTAAAACAAAATTTAATTGTACAGTACATTCTTTTTTTTTTTTTTTAATTTTTTTTCAAGGAGGTAGTTAATCGCATTATTTGCCACTCAAATATTTTGCAAGCGTAAAACAAAATTTAATTGTACAGTACATTCTTTTTTTTTTTTTTTAATTTTTTTCAAGGAGGTAGTTAATCGCATTATTTGCCACTCAAATATTTTGCAAGCGTAAAACAAAATTTAAATGTAGTTCAGTTCAAAACATTCAGTTTTATTTATTTATCTATTTTTTTTTTTTTTTTTTTTTTTTTTTTTTTTTTTCAATATTTTTCAAGGAGATAGTTGATCACATTATTTGCCATTGAAATATTTTGCAAGCTTAAAACAAATTTTAACTGTAATTCAGTTCAATGTTTTTTCTTCCTAAGTTAATTGTATCTTCGTAAATTTAATCGGATACATTTTGCAGGGACAGTCAGATTATTACATTTTAAAATGTTCACGTTAATTCTGAATGTATTAATTTTACTACTAATAAGCTGTCCAAAAAATACCTACAGCTATCATAATAAAACAATTACTGTCATTATTTTGTAGCAAATTGTAGCGAAAATTAACGGAACGCAAGCTAATATAAAACAACAAAACTAAGTCATTTACTAGAATGTGCTGCCCTCTAAAAACGCACCTCCAACATTTAAACGTTACAGTGCAATATTCTAACAATTCACAATATAGTATGTTTATTGTTGGGACATCTAAAGCGCTGTACGTGTACAAAAATTTGCGGCATACGCCGCTTTGTTATTTAACTTGTGAACTTGAATTTGATAATCACGCCTTGTCCAAGTAAGTAGAGTGGCATATGCCGTTTCGTTCATCAACGTGTGAAGTGTAGTATATTTTTACAGAAGCTTGTTTTTACAACATAAAATGTTCTTAAAGAACAGTTAGAATGTTATATTTTACTTAATTTATTTTATTTTTTAAGAAATATCAGAATTTAGACTTAAAATTAGTACTTTTTTTCAAGTATCTATCTTAAAAATGATTTTTATTTTATGAATGCTATACATTGTTAATTTTGGTTTGATGTGTGCAATCGCTGTTAATTTAAAAAACATCAAATTTTAAAATCTCCTTTATATAGCATCGCATTTTGTTTTAGTATAACTTATTAAACTCCCTATGCTTTGGAGAATACTGTAATTATTTTATGCGCTTACTTCATTTATTTTATAGTACATGATCACGGACCTGTAGTTCTTGATTAAATCTAATGTTATAAGTGCTTATCGATTTTACTATTATTCGGAAAATTCATTTTATCGCGTTTAATATCTAGTTTATTGCTGTTTTACGACAGTGTTTTCCGAAGTAAGGATTACATTTATGTTTATTTTAAATAGAAAATCCTCAAAGTGCGGCTATAAATGACATTTTTCTAATTATATATTCGTATCTAAGATGTATAAACAGATCGTGTAGATTTTATGTAATACGTTCATAAGAATACCAAGCGTAAAACGTGTTTTTACTGCTATTTTTCGACTGTGTTTTAAAAGAAAGAAATATATCCATTTCTTGTTCCGTGGACGAAACATTACGGAATTTACGTTGTAAGAATAATTTATCATTAGTTTGACAAGAAAAGCGGAATCTTTATTTTCTTTTATATTTTTTTTTATTATGATGATTTTTATAGGTACACTTTCAAATATTATTCTACAGGATACAACAACAAAAAATTTTCACAAGGAAGAGTATTTTTTGTAAAGGAAAAACTATTTTTTAACATAATTTATCTAGCACAACAGATAATGTATTAAAGGTATTTCTCGTCTACTTATCGTCGCCAGAAGTTAAATCCAATTTTATTCTATGCAGAAATAATCCCTGATCTAACTCACTAACGAATGCATATTTTTATATTCCGTTTTCAATTTCAGAAAACTCAGAAACGTTAAATTGGTTATATTTTTCTGAAAGATATTTTTTTTAATTTACAATATTTTATTTTTAAGCTTTAAAGTGTAAAATTTAGTAAACAGTTGCATTTTACAGCTTGAAAATGAAATATTAAAACCGTAAAAAATCAATTTTTAGAAAACAATAAGCAATTTTACCGTTGTGAATTTTCTGAAAACGGAATTTAAAAATATGTATTAGTTATAATGGGAATTGTTTCCCCTTAGAATAATTTTGGCTTTGGCTTCCGGCAATGATAAGTAGAGAATCCTCTTAAGTGTATTTTATCCTGTCGTCCATTTTTTTTTCTTCTTCTTCTTTTTTCAAATTAAAATACATCTATTCCTATGACAACTTTTTTTTTTTTTTTTTTTTTTTAATGGGAAACCCTAATTTTAGCTTCACCTATGCAATATCTTCCTTCCTTTTTCTACCCCACTTTAGCTCCCTGGAACTAAAGCGACGTAGCGTCGATCTGTCCAACCCTTACTCCTCTTACTTTGGTGTAAGTCGTAGTCGCACCACGCCAAATATCCAGCCATATCCCAGCAGCACCATTTCGGATGAGACTGCAGAATCTCTGGTATCTCTGCCACCACCACCACCTAATGCACAGAGACCTCTTTCCACTTTTATTGATACGTCCAATAAGAATGTGGATTCCTTACAGGTAAACTCGGTGTTTCAGATGCATGAATTTCATCAATTGTTTCCCCATTAAACACGATGCTATAATTTCTATTAAAAAGAAAGCATACACAAGATTTAGTTAAGTTGCAGGTGATCGTTTCATCTCCTAAGAAATAGATTCCAATTTCTTGATCAAACATGTTTTACTAAGTATTTTTCACTTGAGTATAGACTTCGATCATTTTACTTGCCTCTTAGCTTGTTTATATATGTGTGTGTAGGGGGAGAGTGTGGCTTTGCCCAAGCAGAATAACAGCGAAATTAAAATGACATCAGAAAAGCGCGCGACAAGATAGAAAAGTAAAAATCTGCTTATGCTGTCACTTTCAAAGCTCGGTCTGGGTGCGGCATATATTTTTCACTACCATTACGTTATAATTATTCTTTGCAAGAAATAATGTCTTTCATTAAATGTGAGATCTTGAATGGGGCAAATATTGGGCATGAGATAATTACAGCTTTTCTACTTGCACAATATTATCACTGTTAAAATAAATGCAAATTGTCTCTATATTTTGTTAAAATAATCTTTGGAAGGGGGTTAGTGAATATATCAGCAGTCATACTCCCACACAGTCACTTATATCCATTAGATATCTAAATTACATCGAAATGATCCATAAAAGGTACAAAATATCTTAAGAATGTCCATTAAATGTCCTGGATATCCTGTACTAATTATAGATATCTATTAAATGTTTAAATGTAGACGAAATTTAGACATACCCTTTTCGATGTCTAATAGATGTAACATGTTAGATCAAAACAAGATTTAGATATTTTCAATATCTATTAGATGCAACAGTTTTCGACCAAATAAAAACATATGCAAAAAATACTTGAAATTCAAATTAAGCGACTATATTATTAATTTGTTGTGTTTAATAATGTACATTACATTCTAAAATTTAAGTTATTGTACTTAAGGGGACCAAATTTTCTAAAAGGAAAAATGGGGACAATTTACCCACACAGCCACTTACATCTATAAGACATCTATAAGAGTATCTATTTGACATCTATAAACATCCTATAGATATCTATAAGCACGACAAATGTCACTCTTTTTTGCATCCATTATATGTCTACTGAATCTCCAAATCTCCAATAATTGGACTTTATTTAGACTTTTCTTAAATACTGAATGGAGATAATAGACCAAATTTAGAGATCTACTGAACGATTAATAAATGGTGTTGGGCATATTATAAATATCTTAATATAAAAAATTGGACATTATTTAGACATTGAATGGATATATATACCATATTTAGAGATCTATAGAACAACTAATAAATGTTATTAGATAAATTATAGATATCGTAATAATAAAAATTGGACATTTTTGGACTTTTCTTAGATATTAAACGGAGATAATACACTATATTTAGAGATCTACTGAATGTCTTAGATGTTGTTGAATATATTATAGATTTTTTAGTATCCAAATTTGGATATTAAAAAATCTATAATATATCCAACAATATCTATATATCCAACAATATCTATCCAACAATATCTATTATGTAACTTTTGTATGGTTCATGTTAAAATCGAATTAAAATTTCAATTACTATTAGAAATTGTAACAGAGTATTTTATTAGATATTACTTATGTGTTTTACAAATGATATTCAGAACTTTCACACATTATTTTTTTGTTTTTCAGATTTTTTTTGTGCTTTTAAGAGGTCCAGTTACTGGCAGATCACCTTAAAAAAAAAAAAAAAAAAAAAAAAAAAAAAAAAAAAGTTTGCAGTCATCAGAAATATTAAAAAAAAAATAAATATTCAAATTATCTTAAATATGGAAAAAAAAAAAAAAAAAAAAAAAAAAGTCAAAAGCAATATAGCATAAAAAATATTCTACGAAGATCATTGAAGCATATAAACCTTAAGTTTGAAAATACACAAAAAGCATTTTATTTTGTATTATGAATTAAGATTAAAAATAGTGGTAGTAGGAGAGTTTCATATAATATAACAGATTTTGAAAAAATACTGGAAATGAGCAGATTTTAACTAAATTTTATATCCATGTAGAAAAATAAAGAACAATTATAACGTGGTTTTCATTAAAAAATGAGTTTAAAAAATTAATCTCTAAAATAGAAAAAATTGAAAAATCTTTTTTTCTTCGACAATAAAATGTTGAATTTTTAAGTCAAGTTGAATTGTAATTATGTTATAGCATGCGGAAAAAAAATCTGGTTCACACACTTTACCCAAAATTTAATCTCCTACATCTTTGAAATATGTTAACATTCAATTTTTTCTGTGTGGGAGAGAGGAGTTTTTAAAAGCCTTTTCATGTTAATTTGTAATTAATTCATTAAAAAAAAAAAAGAGCAAAGAGCTAAAATCGATTGAATAGAAATAAGAAATTACATTGGAGTAATCTGTGTCTTGTCTGAGAACTTCTAAATGAAAATTGTTTGAAATTAAGCAAATTTTACATTGGAGATTGATTTTTTGAAATTAGTGTAGTCTCTGTATTGAAAATAGATTAAAATAATAAAATATTGCTAATCTCTAGATGGAAGAACATGTATTAGTTTCACTCTTATTCCCGGTCGTAAAATGCTTCAAAGGAATTTATTTATTTCTCTTTCTGATTAATTCATAATTTAAAAAAAAAAAAAAGAAAGAAAATGGAAAATAACATGTGCTTTGCTTAGCAGATAACTTAGCATGTCATAGATTACTACGTAGCTAGCTTAGCATAGATCCTGTATTTACGAATTTAGCTTCCGATTTGTAGACATCTTATATATTTACCATATGGATAACAGGCATCCATTGGAACACGAAACATTGCATTGTATATAATAATGTACACTATATTATAATCCTTTATTATTATACAATATTACTTACAACTGAAATAATTATACTAACACAAATACTAATTACAATAATATTTATTATAAAATAATGCTCTGTTTTCTATTCTTTTGTATTCATTCATTTAATTCTCTGTGTCAATTCATAGTTTCAGTCAACACCAATTGTTAAACTTTCACAGATAAGTTTTATTAATAAGAAAATAAAGGTCAATACATATCAGCATCACCTTAACACTTTGCTTGGGGTCACGTAAATAAAAAACGAGCCCACTTTCAGGCGTTCCTCTAAAAAAAATACTTTACTTTAAAAAAACTATTTTACGTGTTCGTGTTTAATACTTTATATGATGCTGGTGTATATATATGCCAATGACATTTACAGAATCAATTACTAAGAATAAAATTTGAATAATTTAATCATGAATACGTAAAATCATTTTAATAACTAATATAACGCTTTAGAGGAACGCCAAAAAGCAGGGCTTACTATTCAAAATAGGAAAATACCCCGACGACAACGTGTTAAACATAATCATATATTGGAAAATTAATGAAAATGAATGCAAAGATTGCATTGAAATTTATTTTGAACTAATGGTGAATATCTTTTTACAGAGAATGCGGACTCACTCCCAGTTTTTGCACCCTACCACGTGCCTATCCATCCCTGTCTGCCCCTCCCCCTCCGCCACCACCCCTACCTCCGGGACCACTCTGATGTCTTCAGACCCCTTGGTCAGGATCCTGCCCCGTCGTCTTCCCCCGATGTCTACTTCCCTCCACTCCAGCAATGACAGTGGATTTGGAAACGATGCTCCACCGCCTACATCTGGAATGTCCCCGACCTCGCCAGGATTTTCGCCAAGGGACCAATCAGAAGATGGAAAACCAAAGTGAGTGTTGCATACTTGCCAATATTCTAATTAATATTCTGTAGTGTTAATAATCCCGCCCCTTTTTGCAGACCACATTAATTTCCGAGTAACATTTTCCAAATGTAATTACGAATATAAAAGAAGAAAAATACTCTTGAAAAATACTGGTGTGAAAAAAAAGGCGGGTTTGATAATACTACAAATATTAATTAGGATGTTGGCAGGTATGGTATTGTTTTAAAATTTATTTACGTAATCTAGTTTCTTAATTAAAGTTTAATAAGCTGTTTCGAATTTTTGAAAAGTTCTTGCAAGTTTTACTGTAGTAGCACACAATCATCTTTATCTCTAATCTGCAGCATGTTATTGGTAACTTGTCGCATCCACATCTTGACATTTTGACTCCATTGTTTAAATTTCGTAAAATGACCATGAAATCTCTCTGTCTGATTGTTTTTTTTTTTTTTTGTTTTTTTTTTTTTTTTATCGATCTATGTTTTTCTCCAGACGCTTATGCCCTATACGTTGTTAGGGGACATTTTACAAACTCACTTTCGATCTTCTATTTAGAAAATGTAAAGCGTCACTGATTAATGCGATGAAATTATCAACAAAAAATCATTTGGTATTCTCTTTTTTTTTTTTTTTTTTTTTTTTTTTTAAGGAATTTAGAATTATCATTAATCTAAAGTCGTATCTATACTTCTAACTATCCAACAAATTTTAAATTATTCTATTTTACAAATTTTCAGAATTTTGGAAATTTTCAAAGTTTTTTTAGAAGGTTGTCCGCATTGTCTTTATATGGCACAGAGTTATTCGCAAGAAGCCAAGCTTCTATATAACACATCTCGTTTCCAGGATCTCCTTGAATATCCTGACATCCTGAGAGGAACAGGACGTCACCTGTACATCCTGAAGATATCCTGGAGAAATATGTGTTACAAAGGCTATCTCTGTGCTTTTAGTGTTTAGGGGAAAACTACCACTATGCGCACAATCCCATTAATAAATTCCAGTACTTCAGAAACAAGAGAAACTTACAACAAGTCAGGTAAACGTTATCATGATGCCGTCCGCCCATACTTGGAAAGATAAACTAATTCTCTTTTGTTGGTAGAGCTTGTGCATAAAATTTCTATCATCAAATCCGACTTTCCCATACTATCATAAATGAAGATTTAGTTTTTTTTTTTCCCCGCTAGTTGTTTTATATAGAGATTGGACAGAAGTATCAAATAAGCATTTCCACAACCTTGAAAACACCAATGTAAAAAATATTAAATGAGCAAGCTTCAGTTTCGGTAGCGTTAAGCGTATCGTCATCAGTGCAGAATGGCAAGACAGATTATTGCTCCTATATGTAGAAAGAGAAACAAATTATAGAGTCGTAATAGCAGCTATCCCAATTTCCTACTGGTTAACACCTCCAGTTTCTTAAATTCCTATTGGCTGCTATTCCGACTCTAGAATTCGCTTCCCTTTCTAAATAAAAATAATCCCTCTTGTCATACTTGAAACTGGCTTCTATACAAATGAACTAACAGTGATGTTATCAGTATCATAACAGTGAAGAAGGGCATTCTGGATCATTTCCACTGATGTAATTATAAAGGCCTCTTATGACTACCTTCAAGGGCTTTTCAGACTCCAAGATAAAGGTCTTGAACCTATTCCAAATTTCAATTCCCAAGTATAATATTTCGGTCAATATCTTTGATATAACCGAACATATGGGGATGTAAGTCAGCATCGAAGAGTATCGTGGAATGAAATTCCCCACACAGTGCTTCAACTGTCAGGGATTTTTTCATTCTTCTGCAGCCTGCGCCCTGCCTCCAAAATGCGTTAAGTGTGCCGGGGACCACAGGTCGAAGGACTGCAAAAAAGTCTTTGGAACGCCCTGCAGTTGTGTGCACTGTAAAGGGGAGCATTCTGCGGACTATCGGAGCTGTCCCAAGTTTTCTAAGTCCGCCCCTCCCCCTAAAAACAAAAAGAGCAATGTTAATAAAAATCCGACCAACAGGGTGGAGAATCGAACTTTCACATCCAGGAAGGTTGACCCAGATCGATCATTTTCGGGCATTGCCCAGGGACGTAACGAGGCTTTTGCCCCTCCCCTTGCCACAATTAAACTTCAAAATTCGTCGGTCCCTACCAAGAATGCAAATTCGGTCACCGATTTCATTCATATGCTTTTAGCTTTCCAAAATCAGTTTGACCCTGACTTGATCCTTTTAGCATTCACGAATGCTCTTCCGGCACTCCGTACTGAATCCATGGATGTTGATCGGATTCCCATTCTGTGGAGTCAAATCCGCAATTCATCTTAATTGTTTTCCCCCCTCTTGTAAATTCTTTTTCGGCTGGCCATATTCCCGTCTTCTCGGAACTTGAATTCTTCCACCATTGGAATTTGAAATGCCAATGGACTTATTGATAAAGCGCATGACTTTAGTGACTTCGCTACTCGTAATAATTTAGATTTCGAGACCCATTTTTCCCAGGAATTCGTATTGCTAACTATGAGATTTTCGATATTGACAGGGTTAGTCTGCAAACTGCCAGCGGCACCGCCATTTATGTTAAAAACGGTTTTAATGCTTCTCTCGTTAAAATCCCCAATCTAAATTGCATTGAAGCCACGCCTATTGTTTTGGACTTCCCCCTATTCCAAATTTGTTAGTTGCAGCGATTTATGTTCAAAGTTCTAGGGCAAGGAGTAACCTGCTTGAGCAAGATCTTGCCCGTCTCACTAATTCTTTTCCAAATTTTATTCTTGCGGGTGATTTTAAGTCTACTCATACGCCTTGGAACTGTCCTAGGCTTAACCATACTGGTATTAAGTTAAGAAGGTAGGTAGATAAAAATTTCGTGCAAATTCAAGCACCCCCCGAACCCACCTTCGTGAGATCTTTAAATATTTTATATTTTGCTATCACCCGCAATTTTCCGTTTGCCTATAGCATTCAAACTCTGAATGATCTAGACTCTGATCACCTTTGAGGTATGATGTGGGGGTCATACGATCTGGATCTGAGAACGGCTCTGTCTACTATGTGGAGTCAGTTCGCGGATATTCTGTCGGAACGTGAAATTTCATCCACTATCCCAGATTCGAAAGAGGAAGCTGAGCAAGCGGTAGCCATGCTCGGAGACTCTCTCCGAGAGGCCTACATGGAAAGCTCGAAACCTCGGAAAAGATCGAGCGACCACTACAAATTGCCGGATAGTATTACGGAAATGATCTGGGATCGAAATCATGCTCGCAGGCAATGGCAGGTTTATAGGACCCCCTGTTTAAGGAATAGGTTAAACAGGCTTATTCGTAGTGTTAGAGCTGCAATTAAGAAGTTT
This sequence comes from Salticus scenicus, assembly GCA_963930645.1. NCBI lineage: Eukaryota > Metazoa > Arthropoda > Arachnida > Araneae > Salticidae > Salticus > Salticus scenicus. Next base: position 92,385,875 of record OZ005661.1, read on the forward strand.
AGTAAAACACGCTTTAACAATTTTGTCGAGTCTCTCTCGATCGAAGACAACACAATTTGGAGGGCTGCCTCCTGTATTCGTAGGATACGAACACACATTTTCGTCATTATTAGCCCCAACGGCAGGGCTTATAGTAACGCTGAAAAGGCTGAAGCAATTGCTTAAAGTCTTAGAAGTCAGTTTTCATCTCATTCGGATATCGATAATCCATTGGTCGAATTCATGGTTGACTACAGGGTTCAAAATGTATTACTCAGACACACCAAACTCTCGCGAACCTGCTTTAACCTCTGAAGTTCAGAAATATATTTCGGTCTTGAAAAAACACAAGGCACCCGGTGAGGCCCAAATTTATAATAATATGTTAATCTATCTCCCTCTTCACTTCATCTATTATATTACTTTAATTATTAACTGCATGCATAATCTTTATATTGTTTCCTATTGTTGGAAGAGAGCTATCGTTGTCCCCTTACGAAGGGTGGGGGCCAGGATATAGACTCTCCTTCTAGCTATTGACCTATCTCTCTTGTCTCTCGAAGGTTTATGAGTATGTTCTCGTTCGCCGACTGAATGAATTCCTTCACTCTCGTGATAAGATTATAACTGAGCAATTCTGGTTTAGAACTCGTCATTCAACACAACAGCAGTTGTGGAGAGTAGCCGAATTCATTCACGAGGGATACCAAACCGCGGTGTGGCGGAAATTATATTTCTCGACGCACTGTTAAAAATGATTTCTCAAAAATGAGCAAAATTGTCTCAAAATAGCTCCGAAACAATATATACTTAAACTTGAAAATCCCATGTACTCATTTTTGAGTATTTTGACAAGCTCAAAAATGGGGTGGACCACTAAGAATCCCTATATCCCCATTTTTGATCATGTCAGTATACTCAAAAATGAGTACATCAATTTTCAAATTTAGGTATATATATTGTTTCGGAGCTATTTTGAGACAATTTTGCTAATTTTTGAGAAACCATTTTTAACGATGTGTGCAAAAGGCCTTTAACAAGGTCTGGCATGCCGGCCTTCTCTTTAAGATGGCTGAATTAGGTATTCCTGACCATCTTATTAAAATCTTCGCCGACTATATCTCTAACAGGTTCTTCGTGGTGAAAGTGGAAATTTCCTCTCTAACCCGAAACCTGTATTAGTTCTGTTCTTCAAGGTTCTCTCGCCGGGCCTCGCCGCTTCAACATCTATATTTAACGACATTCCGCGCATTTATCGCTCTTTCCGAGTATCGGCCGTTCACAAGTTCGTCAGTCGTCGATAAGAAGCCATTCAAAGGCCGGTAACATTTTGCTGCTAGGGGTAACACTGTAGAATGGCGCATAAGTTTTACGGCGAAATTTTTATTTTTGCGTTAATGGAAGGATTTGTATGAGAGTAGAATATATTATGTGTTTAAGTGAATGTATGATTTTTAATCATATTTTAAAATGTTTCGCAGCCATCTCACTAGCGTCTCTTTGTAGCGGCAAACGTCTATGGAGCTAAGTGAGTTTGGCGAGAATTCACGCTTGGTGCGCAGATAACTAGTTATCTGTGGTTTGACGCTATGCGCTTATTCACCGAGCTCTTTCGCTTAGGTTTGTCAAGTTTATGTTTGTTACTGATTGGCTGTTTGATGAAAAATTATGGAATAATAATACGAACAGAGAAATCGAAATCTGCTTTTATTGATTAAAAGTCAGCATTCTTTTCACATTAAAAAATAAGTCGATCGTTTGGAAAGCAACAGAAATTTTACTTAATATCAAGGATATGTAACAAAATTATGCCTTTGCATTTAAAAAAATAAAAAATAAAAAATAAAAAAAAACTTTCTTCTTCAGGCAATGATTGCAAACGGAAGACTGACATCACTGGCGACACATTTTACTAGACGTTGGCGGGCTTCTAAACTATCATCCAGGGTTCTTTGCATATCTAATGAGGGAACCAGTCAAACGAAGCGTTAGATTAGCGTACACGAAAACAAAAAAAAAATCACAGAATACCCCTATCTCAAAACGCATGAATCTCAAAAATGCATGAAATTACATATTGCTGCAATTAGTAATACGCACGTCTGTGCGTTTCGCGTACATGAAAACAACAACAAAAAAAAAATTAAATCACAGAATACCCCTATCTCAAAATGCATGAATCTCAAAAACGCATGAAATTACATATTGCAGCAATTAATAATATACACGTCTGTGCGCTTCGCGTACATTTAAAAAAAAAAAAAAAAATCACAGAATACCACCATTTCAAAATGCATGAAATTACATATTGCTGCAATTGTCTGTACGATTCGTGCACATGAAAAAAAAAAACCCACGGAATATCCCGATCTCAGAATGAATGAATCTCAAAAATGCATGAAATTACATATTGCAGCAATTAGTAACACGCACGTCTGTGCACTTCGAGTACATGACCCCCCCCAAAAAAAAGAAAAAAAAAACACAGAATACCCCTATCTCAAAATGCATGAATCTCAAAAATGCATGAAATTGCATATTGCTACAATTAGTAATACGCAAGTCTGTACGTTTCGTGTACATGAAAAAAAAAACCCACAGAATATCCCTATCTCAGAATGAATGAATCTCAAAAATGCATGAAATTACATATTGCAGCAATTAGTAATACGCACGTCTGTGCACTTCGCGTACATGACCCCCCCCCCCCCCAAAAAAAAAAAAAAAAAAAATCACAGAATACCCCTATCTCAAAATGCATGAATCTCAAAAATGCATGAATCTCAAAAATGCATGAAATTGCATATTGCTACAATTAGTAATACGCAAGTCTGTACGTTTCGTGTACATGAAAAAACACATTTTAAAAGTACATTTTAAAGTAAATAATCAAAATAAAACATTAAATTTATCAAATAGCACGTGCAACAACACAGCACGTGCGCATTTTGCTTCATAACAAAATAAATCTGAAAAATGTCTTCTGCTGTTATGCGCATAATTAGTTATCTCGCACTAGCCTTTAAATAAAGCCAATTTTGTTCAACAACGAGTTTTATAGCACGCTGTTACTTCTTTTGCCATTTTTTATGAATCTATGTTGTAATTTAGTTTATCGCTAAAATCGCTTTCAGAATCCGTCATTTCATCAGAATAATACGTTCTGTTATCCACTGAAACTTTCTTATAGAAACCATATCTTTTAATAATACATATAGAAAAAGAGCTGGAAAAAACAATCCTCGAACAGCTTTTGTATATATGACCTCCTTGGGAAAACTTGAAATTTGGCCTTGTAGTAGCTCGGACGTTTCTCGCCAAGGTCTTTATTTACGCCATTGGGGTAAATTACGCCCAAATAAAATTATATCATTTTATTTCATCGCAAAAATGGTAAAAAATATTAAAATTCCCCAGGAGGATCCTATATTAAAGCTGTACCCACATTATTTTACGGACGAGAAAATCAAGAAGGGGGGGGGGAATCATGCAGCAAGATTGTTTGATTAAATGAAATCAATATTTAAAAAATAAGTAAATAAATATGAAATTTTAAAACTACTACTATGACATCAGTTTTATCGGAAAATTTTTATGATACAGATTTAACTTTCCAAATTTTTCATTCATGCGTAAAGACAGGTTTCTTTTTTATGTTAAAAAAAAATAAATGAAATAAAAAATTGTAAGCATTTTATTTTATTGGCAGCAGCTTGAAATTACAACTCAAAGAAAAATGTCAAGAAAAAACGCAAAAAATCTCTTAAAACACAACTTAAAAAAAAAAAAAAAAAAAAAAAAGGAAATTAAAGGGGACCAATGTGCAAGTTGTACCTGACGGGACTAAAGTGAAAGTTGTACCTCAAGGGACTAATGTGAAGTTGTAGCTCACGGGACTAATGTGCAAGTTGCACCGAACGAACAAACTATTTCTTTCAACGAAAATGCCTACTAACCCTGGACGATAGGTCTAATATATCGTATCATATTATGTATCGTATTTATCGTAAGTAGTGTAAAAAGGACAGTTCCCCGACAGGGTGGTGGGACGGTGGGACGCGCGGAGCCACGGAGCACTCCGCGCCTCCACCCTAGACCCACCGTCCCTCCACCCCGTCGGTGAACGTGTCCTTTTTTCACTACTTAGTCATCATCTTGGACGAGGGGTGTGCTGCCACCAGGAAATTCGAAACTTTTTTCGCGTTTGAAAATGAATTTCGTGGAATTTGAAGTTTTAACTAAATAAAACAAAGGGTTGATGAGTGATATATAATTAAATACTTAATAATGAATGGTATAGACTTTAATATTTAGGTGTTGCCACCGGAAGAATAGAAACTTTTGAAGAGTTGTCATTCGGGGATTATAAATTGATTACAGAATTAAATAGAAATTTTCCTATGTATTTCAGCGAATTTGACAAAATAAAACAAAGGGTTGATGAGTACTATATAATTAAAAACAGGGTATAGACATTAAAATTTAGATGTTGCCATTGGAAGAGTATAAATAATTTCCGGTGGGACTTAACATTTTTGACTGAATGAAACAATGAATGACTGAAGTTAATTAACATCAGTAACAATTTATGAGTATTTTAGAAACTTAGCATTTTTAGAGATTAAAAATATATTGTGTTAAGATAATAAATAAGGAATTTAAATAGGAGTTCATACTTTTAGTGTTGTCATTGTAAATTTATATTTGGAAATTTTTACAGAATTTATAGAAACAAGATGATTCTAATACTGCATTCTAATTGGTTAATGAGTACACTTAGTATTTTAGAGCTTGAAATTTAGAAATTTTTACAGATTTAACTAGAAATTTTCGTATTTTGAGGATAAGTGTCATCAGTGGATTAACACACAGATTTAAAAACAAAACAATAATAAATAATTTAAAACACATATTTTTCAATAATGAATGTCATACAATTATATGTATAATTAATTATTTTAAAACAAAAACGATACGCATAAATTTAAAAACAATAATAAATAATTTAAAACACATATTTTTTAATAATGAATATCTTGTAATTATACGTATAATTAGATATTTTAAAACAAAAACGACATTATAAGCAATAAAGTTGTTAAAACTAAACTTTATACACATCATGACTTTATGTTAACACTAAATAAGTTTCACTTTTAAAATTTCTTTAAGCTCTAACTTATAAATACTATTAATACAATCGTTAAAATTGAACGCTGAAACAAAGGTAGATGAATTTAACGAATGGTATAGACTTTGATCTTAATATCTGCGCATTACCATTCGGAGATTATAAATTTATTACAGAATAAATAGAAATTTCCCTATGTATTTCATGGAATTTGACAAAATAAAACAAAGGGTTGGTGAGTATTATATAATTAAAAACATTGAATGTGAATGGTATAGACTTTGATATTAAAATTTGGGTGTTACCATTGGAAGAGTATAAATAATTTATATGTTATAAATTAAACTGAATACAATAAAAATTATTTAAATTAAACTAAATATAATAAAAATTATATAAATTAAACTTTATATTCTCACTAAATAAGTTTCACACTTATTTAAACTCTAACTTACATTCGTTAAAAATTGAACACATGCACTTTAAAAAATGACTATCATATAAATTTAAAAAAAAATTACTATCATATAATAATATTAATTAAAAAAATGCATACAAAGATATATAGTAAAGTTATAAATTTTTAAAAAATACTATCATATAATAATATTAATAAAAAAAAATTACTATTATATAATAATATGAATTAAAAAAATTACTTTCATATAATAATATAAATTAAAAAAATTACTTTCATATAATAATATTAATTAAAAAAATGCATACAAAGATATACAGTAAAGTTATAAAATAAATAAATAAATAAAAAATAAAATAAATAAAAATAAAAATAAAATAAAATAAAAATGACTATCCTATAATAATATTAATTTAAAAATACATACAATGTTTAAAATCACCAATTAAATTTTATATACATTATAATTAACTAAACTTTATGCTGTTACTATTAAATAAATTTATCCTAACACGAAAACTTTACATAAATTTTATAAGTACATGAGTATGTTATTTAAATTAAACATTATATTCTCACTAAATAAGTTTAACATTTATTCAAGTTTAACACAGTAATATAATTTATACTATCTTAGTTGATTTAAATGAAACAGGTAAATACTTTTAGATTTTAAATAATATAAAAAATTAAGTTGATTATAAAATTATTTTAAAGTTTTATAATTACATAAAAAACAAACAAATTATTTTTATAAAAAAAATTGATATAAACATTAGTTAAAAAAGAATTAGTTATATTTAAAAACTATCAGTTACTAAAAGTTATTTTGTATTAAACATTTCTAAATAAATTGCATAAAAATTCAATGCATCATTTTAAATGAAAATAAACAGTTTCCTTAAAAACAGATAATACGGAATATTCTATGAGTCATCACCTGCAACGGAAAACCCCTACAGCTGATGAATCATGTGTTATATATGCTGGCGAGCCATGCATATTAGTAATCCACACTATCTCATATAAAGATTAAGTTAAAATCATTAAAACAATACAGCGGATAATTAGGAAAATGCAATAATTTTTTCACAAAGCATATCATACAATGAGTTTTAAACGAGTATTACCTACGTATCACTTAAACGGTATTGAAATAAATAAATATAAAAGTAAGTTATAGTTAAAAAATAAAAATTCGTTTGTGAAAGGAGTTTATATATTGCAAAAATTAGTTTTACTCAAATAATTTCTAAACATACACAAGTTAAATGGAAACTTTTCTAGGTTTCATTTAAGCAATAATTTTCCATTTGTGAAAGTAGTTTTATTTATGCAAAATTTAGTTTTATATAAACAAAAAAGTTTATAGTGTAAGAATAAAAAAAGTTTATAGTATAACAATAAAAAATTACTTATAAGTAAATACCAATAAAATATATTTTTTAAATTGATTTCTCTCTTTTCAATAAATCAATAAAAATTTCTTATACAACTTTCGTTAAGTTTTAATAAAAGTTATGTTTTAATAAATTTTTTATGATATAAATTTACTAGAGTATACATATTAAGATATTACGTATAGAGTAGAGATACATATTAAGTTAAATAAATTATCAAATAGTAATAATAAATTATGAAACTTACTTAAAATTGAAGAAATTTCCCTTAGCGAAATGCAACCTTCAGTCTTGCACACAAATGCGAGAAACTGTTTATCGCTACGCGTTGACTCACGTACAGATAAGAAGGGTGATGATTCATGCTTATCATCTCAGTAGAATGTTGTTAGAGTTCTGTGTTTTTACAATAACATAAAATAGTTTATAAGGATCATTTATTTAATATCAGTTGTAAACTACATTTAAATAATGCAATAAGAGTTGAATTCCGCAATTAACCTATTAAAATATTGAAATATTTTTAATATTTTTAATTTAATTTTACTTTTTTTAATTATGCTAAGAAAATAATGAGATCAAAACAGAATTATTTTACTATAAGACATCCTTTTTCATTCAATAAAATGTAACTATAATTTTTAATGAAAGGTTTTAAAATCACTTAATAGGATAAAATTAAAAACAGAAACCTTATTGTTTTAGTAATTATTTTATCAAGTTATAATTCTAAGTAATAAACTATCTATAAATAATCGGATAGCAAGAGAGATTTTTGTATAATAACTATATATTATTTTAATATATGCATTACATCGCAAGGTAAAATTTTCAACTTATTTATACGGATTGAACTATAAGTAATAAAAATTACTCATTTACATTACTGCTAAATTTTATAAGTTGGATATGTGATTTAAAATACTAAACAATAATCCTTAAGAGAGAATTGGGGTGACACTTTCACAGAAAGAAATTATCCTTTACAATAAGATTTGCTCATGATGTCTAAGTGAAAATAACTTACCGTGAATCATACTAGAATCATGCAGTTGTATTGAAATTCCCTGTTTTTAGTTAATGAAACTTCTAATGAAACAATTATTTTTTACTAGCATATAAATGTACATTTTTATATTATTCCTGTATAGATAAAATTTTAAATAATTCATTAAGTGTTAAACTTTGCATTTAATCGATTAAATAAATAAAGTTTTAGTAAAATATACGAGTAATTTTTTAATGAATGGTTTTGAAATCACTTTAACTTTATAAGAAAAAAATAAAAATAAATAAATAAAAATAAAATAAAAAGAGGTTTTAAAATTACTTAATAGGATAAAATTAAAAATCTCATTGTTTTTAGCAATTATTTTATCTAGTTGTAAACTATATATTATTATTTTAATATACGCCTTATACTTAAGTCAGTTTTAGAGAAAAACCAAGAAAAAAATCCCAAAGGGTAGGCTAATGAGTTGGAATATTCTATTATACTTAAAGAATCCAGGTACGGAAAAACCGAAATACATTATGCGGAAAAATATGCGGGATTTTCGGCTAAAACTCCAAAGCAGTGGACGGTAAACATAACACACCGTAAAACAACCTACTCACACGACGGCCAAACTAAGAATGAAGGGAAACGTTGAGTTGTAACACCTTATCTACTAGAGATAAGGGGGAATTCCCGAAAAGATGACTCACCCCTCGTTCGTTCATGTACAACATCTTCCGAGAAAGTTCGTGAAGGATCGGTGACGAGTTTGAATAATTTGCGTAACCGCTAAATTGTATAAGTGTGAATCTTTTAATGTGAGTATTATAGTAATGATAAATTTATTTCATAATCGATAACTCATTTATACATAATCAGGATCACACATTATATAAAACAATACTATATTTAAAAGTTTTTACTATACAATAAACATTCACATATGGATATTCATAAGGTTTAAGATCGATTAAATAAATGAGGATCCTATAAGCGAAATGCATGAGAGTCTTTCTAAGGAATCCTATTGCATATTTAAGCAGGTTTTAGAGAAAACCGAGAAATACTCCAATCGACTAGGTTAATGAAATGGATTCGAACCCAACACTTCCCCTTTTACTATAGAATCGTTAACAAATCGTAAGATTGATGACTCCTACTAGAGTCATACAGCTGTATTGAAACTTACTGTTTTCAGTTAATGAAACTTCGAATGAGACAATTATTTTTACCACCACGTAAATGAAAATTTTTATATTATTCCTATATGGATAAAACTTTAAATAATTCATTACAAGTGTAAACTCATACCATTAAATATTTAACTGTTGGCCGTATAAGTGGATTGGTCTGTGTGGGAGTCTTTCTATATTTAAGTGAGTTTTGAAGACATCCTCGGAAAACTCCAAACAGATAGGTTGATAAGCTGGAATCGAACCTGGTATTAAACACAGAATCGTTTGATCTTCCAAAATCCTTGTAACAACATGTTTATGAACTTTATAAGAAAATGCTTAATACGGTTTGAGCTTAGTAGATTTTGCATGCGTTAACTATGTAACAGCGAATTAAACATCTATAATTGTAATTTTTTTTCCCTATATATTATTTAACTATATTTATACACCATGCATTGTATAATATTTCCCGTGGTAAAAGTTTAAACTGAGTAATTATTCATCAACATAAGTGTTAAATTGAATACAAAAAAAAAAAAAAGTATATGAATAAACGGTTAGTAATGTGAAAATGCTGATTTGTAAAACATTTTGAAAGAAGTAACTCATAAATTTATTTGATATCTTTATACTTATGCATACACACGCTTAAGAGACTTATATAAAACAACACTATGATTAAAAGTTTTACTAATTTTTCAGCATACAATAAAAAATAGTAATCAATATTCATTTACAATAAATAATTTTTGCGGATTATAATTGAATTGTAAACGAAATGTCGTTACACGTTTTGAATGACTATCCTCCTTCATCAGGATTTAAAGGGTAGTTTCGAAAGACTATCCTATCTTATTTATAAATTGACAGATAAAAAAACAACACTCATGCTGCATTCTGATGGGTTGAATCGGGTCACATGATAAAATACAGCATTCATATAACTTTTTAAATTATGCAGAACCTTTAATAAAAAAATTTTGTATGCATTTTAGGGACTTACCATTTTTGGAGATATTTCGGAGACATAAGTTTTGATGGAATTAAAAATTAAAGGGATTACATAGGATGGAAAACAATAACATACCGGTAGTTAACAGTTAATTTTTTAACATACATTAAGGTTAGTGGATGAGTGTCAGGTAATTCATTTAAAACAAAAATATAATAAGGGTTGATTGAAACAAAGGGTTTGTAGGTTATAATTATAGGATAAAACGTTATGTGTTTCGAAAACCCTTCATCAAGATTGGAACAACCGTTTCGAATGATACTCTCCCTTCATCAGATAGACTTAAACTTTTATTTTATCAGAATGAAAGAAAACGATAGACGATTTACACTTATTGAAAACCCAACTTATAAATAATTCGACTTTCATTAAAAATGCAACTCGCATATACACTTTGAAACAATCAATAAATTTTATATTATCACTATGTAATAAATAAGTTTCCCATTTAACATTCAAGATGAATTTATTTTTACATTAATTAAAAATTGAACACGTATTAATTTTTAAAATGACTATTTTTTAAAAAGGTTTAAAACAGCTAATAAATTTTATAAGCTTTTACAATTAAATAAATTTAGCATATTATGAAAGTTTTACATCACTCGATAAAATTTTTTATATAGGCAATAAAAGTTATACACATTATAAATATAAACTCATAAAATAAACTTCACACTTTACATTTAAACTCTAACCAATCAATCTTAAAGTAATTTTTTATCTTTTGTACATACTCATAAACCTTTTGTTTCTATTGCAAAGTGAAGTATGACTCATGCTTTAATTAAAATCTCTAATCAAAATTATAAGAAAGTAAAGTTTAGGAAATACCTATGTATTATAGGTAAATTAATACAGTATAAATATTCATGTTTTTCAGCTAAGTAAAAAAGTTATATAATTAATTTTACAGAGTACTTAAATAATGTATAATTAAGTTTCAGAATTATTATTATTATTTTTTTTCTTCTATAGTATGTATATATAAGTTTTTAAATACAAAGTTTTTATTAAAATACAATAACCAAAGTTTTGTATGATATTAACTTACAATGCACCTAAAACTTTAAATATATAGAAACAATTGTACACTTGGTTTTGTCTGAAGCATATATATAAATAATAAAATCTTCTTCAGTTTAGTTTTTAAAACACTATAAAGATTTTAGATACACATATTTTTATGTTGTTTAAATAAAAATTTTAAAATGAAACAATATTAATGTTATAAAATAATACACTCAGCATGACTCACCGAGTGTGCTATTCCATCAAATTATTCCGCATACATGTAATAACATGTCTGACTTAACTATATACTGAATTACCATTATTTCAGAAAAAGTTGGGACTTACCTTAAAACACGTCCTACACCCTTGGCAGACTTAAAGAAAATGAATGATATGAGACATTCTTATCAGTGACGCCCGGTCACGAGGTCAGTGACATCACGAGTGATGTGATTGGCTATGCTCAGTCACGTGATCATGACGTCATCCTCTCATCAATGACGTCACCGATTGCTTATCAGCTACCACAACGCGCGGAAATGTCCTTCAGTACGCAGTGAAAAATATTCAAAGTCTACGGGACATTACTCGAAACGATTCCATTGTCTTATACGGTAAATTGAAATATAACACGCGGAAAAAAGATCGACATATACCGGAGAAACTATGCATACTGTCCGATGAAAATAACCCGCACAGCTAAGGAGATGCTACCAGGATGAGAGTCAAAATCCAACTGAATTCAAACAATATGACAAGGTCTATAAATCTCCCGTGTTGATTAGACGGTTTTGAAGAATGGGTTTTCCCCAACACCTAAGCAGAATGGAGAAGGTCATAGGTTTTTCCTCACCTATCGCGAACATAACTCTTAATTAAGTTTCTTAATTAAAATTATGTAAATTATATGTAAGTCTTTCAAATATCTCTTAATTATATTTAAAATTATGTATCATATGCTCTCCTAGTTAAAGATTTAATAAACCTAACTTTTATACAACATAAATAAATTTAATAAGTATAATCTGTTCGATGACTCATCAAACGATGACTCATCGTAAACATGTGCGAACATGTCTAAACATGTCTGAACATGAATCTACTTGAACCTTAATATTTTACTGAATAAGTGATAATTACTATATGAATCACAAAGTATACGATGTTGGAAATTAAGTAAATAACACTACTTGATGAAAATTAAGTTTCTTATAAGTAAACAGATTTTGCAGTTAATAATTAAATTTTTATTCATAATGATTGAAAAAATAATCTTAGAAGTTGTTCATTTCTTTATATAAAAATAACTTTCGGTTTGAATAATATAAAAAGCAATAATATAAAATCTTATACAATAAAATGCTAAGGTTCAAGTAGATTCATGTTCAGACATGTTTAGACATGTTCGCACATGTTTACGATGAGTCATCGAACAGATTATACTTATTAAATTTATTTATGTTGTATAAAAGTTAGGTTTATTAAATCTTTATCTAGGAGAGCATATGATACATAATTTTAATTAGAAAATATAATTAAGAGATATTTGAAAGACTTACATATAATTTGCATAATTTTAATTAAGAAACTTAATTAAGAGTTATGTTCGCGATAGGTGAGGAAAAACCTATGACCTTCTCCATTCTGCTTAGGTGTTGGGGAAAACCCATTCTTCAAAACCGTCTAATCAACACGGGAGATTTATAGACCTTGTCATATTGTTTGAATTCAGTTGGATTTTGACTCTCATCCTGGTAGCATCTCCTTAGCTGTGCGGGTTATTTTCATCGGACAGTATGCATAGTTTCTCCGGTATATGTCGATCTTTTTTCCGCGTGTTATATTTCAATTTACCGTATAAGACAATGGAATCGTTTCGAGTAATGTCCCGTAGACTTTGAATATTTTTCACTGCGTACTGAAGGACATTTCCGCGCGTTGTGGTAGCTGATAAGCAATCGGTGACGTCATTGATGAGAGGATGACGTCATGATCACGTGACTGAGCATAGCCAATCACATCACTCGTGACGTCACTGACCTCGTGACCGGGCGTCACTGATAAGAATGTCTCATATCATTCATTTTCTTCAAGTCTGCCAAGGGTGTAGGACGTGTTTTAAGGTAAGTCCCAACTTTTTCTGAAATAATGGTAATTCAGTATATAGTTAAGTCAGACATGTTATTACATGTATGCGGAATAATTTGATGGAATAGCACACTCGGTGAGTCATGCTGAGTGTATTATTTTATAACATTAATATTGTTTCATTTTAAAAATTTTATTTAAACAACATAAAAATATGTGTATCTAAAATCTTTATAGTGTTTTAAAAACTAAACTGAACAAGATTTTATTATTTATATATATGCTTCAGACAAAACCAAGTGTACAATTTTTTCTATATATTTAAAGTTTTAGGTGCATTGTAAGTTAATATCATACAAAACTTTGGTTATTGTATTTTAATATAAACTTTGTATTTAAAAACTTATATATACATACTATAGAAGAAAAAAAAATAATAATAATAATTCTGAAACTTAATTATACATTATTTAAGTACTCTGTAAAATTAATTATATAACTTTTTTACTTAGCTGAAAAACATGAATATTTATACTGTATTAATTTACCTATAATACATAGGTATTTCCTAAACTTTACTTTCTTATAATTTTGATTAGAGATTTTAATTAAAGCATGAGTCATACTTCACTTTGCAATAGAAACAAAAGGTTTATGAGTATGTACAAAAGATAAAAAATTACTTTAAGATTGATTGGTTAGAGTTTAAATGTAAAGTGTGAAATTTATTTTATGAGTTTATATTTATAATGTGTATAACTTTTATTGCCTGTATAAAAAATTTTATCGAGTGATGTAAAACTTTCATAATATGCTAAATTTATTTAATTGTAAAAGCTTATAAAATTTATTAGCTGTTTTAAACCTTTTTAAAAAATAGTCATTTTAAAAATTAATACGTGTTCAATTTTTAATTAATGTAAGAATAAATTCATCTTGAATGTTAAATGGGAAACTTATTTCTTGCATAGTGATAATATAAAATTTATTGATTGTTTCAAAGTGTATATGCGAGTTGCATTTTTAATGAAAGTCGAATTATTTATAAGTTGGGTTTTCAATAAGTGTAAATCGTCTATCGTTTTCTTTCATTCTGATAAAATAAAAGTTTAAGTCTATCTGATGAAGGGAGAGTATCATTCGAAACGGTTGTTCCAATCTTGATGAAGGGTTTTCGAAACACATAACGTTTTATCCTATAATTATAACCTACAAACCCTTTGTTTCAATCAACCCTTATTATATTTTTGTTTTAAATGAATTACCTGACACTCATCCACTAACCTTAATGTATGTTAAAAAATTAACTGTTAACTACCGGTATGTTATTGTTTTCCATCCTATGTAATCCCTTTAATTTTTAATTCCATCAAAACTTATGTCTCCGAAATATCTCCAAAAATGGTAAGTCCCTAAAATGCATACAAAAATTTTTTATTAAAGGTTCTGCATAATTCTAAAAAGTTATATGAATGCTGTATTTTATCATGTGACCCGATTCAACCCATCAGAATGCAGCATGAGTGTTGTTCTTTTATCTGACAATTTATAAATAAGATAGGATAGTCTTTCGAAACTACCCTTTAAATCCTGATGAAGGAGGATAGTCGTTCAAAACGTGTAACGACATTTCGTTTACAATTCAATTATAATCCGCAAACCCTTTGTTTAAGTGTTCATTGAATGACATTCATCAACCAACAACCCTATATAAATATTAATTATTTAAATCGAATCAAAAAATAAATTATTTTTTGGTTTAATAACGTTAAATTATTTATTGTAAATGAATATTGATTACTATTTTTTATTGTATGCTGAAAAATTAGTAAAACTTTTAATCATAGTGTTGTTTTATATAAGTCTCTTAAGCGTGTGTATGCATAAGTATAAAGATATCAAATAAATTTATGAGTTACTTCTTTCAAAATGTTTTACAAATTAGCATTTTCACATTACTAACCGTTTATTCATATACTTTTTTTTTGTATTCAATTTAACACTTATGTTGATGAATAATTACTCAGTTTAAACTTTTACCGCGGGAAATATTATACAATGCATGGTGTATAAATATAGTTAAATAATATATAGGGAAAAAAATTACAACTATAGATGTTTAATTCGCTGTTACATAGTTAACGCATGCAAAATCTACTAAGCTCAAACCGTATTAAGCATTTTCTTATAAAGTTCATAAACATGTTGTTACAAGGATTTTGGAAGATCAAACAATTCTGTGTTTAATACCAGGTTCGATTCCAGCTTATCAACCTATCTGTTTGGAGTTTTCCGAGGATGTCTTCAAAACTCACTTAAATATAGAAAGACTCCCACACAGACCAATCCACTTATACGGCCAACAGTTAAATATTTAATGGTATGAGTTTACACTTGTAATGAATTATTTAAAGTTTTATCCATATAGGAATAATATAAAAATTTTCATTTACGTGGTGGTAAAAATAATTGTCTCGTTCGAAGTTTCATTAACTGAAAACAGTAAGTTTCAATACAGCTGTATGACTCTCGTATGAGTCATCAATCTTACGATTTGTTAACGATTCTATAGTAAAAGGGGAAGTGTTGGGTTCGAATCCATTTCATTAACCTAGTCGATTGGAGTATTTCTTGGTTTTCTCTAAAACCTGCTTAAATATGCAATAGGATTCCTTAGAAATACTCTCATGCATTTCGCTTATAGGATCCTCATTTATTTAATCGATCTTAAACCTTATGAATATCCATATGTGAATGTTTATTGTATAGTAAAAACTTTTAAATATAGTATTGTTTTATATAATGTGTGATCCTGATTATGTATAAATGAGTTATCGATTATGAAATAAATTTATCATTACTATAATACTCACATTAAAAGATTCACACTTATACAATTTAGCGGTTACACAAATTATTCAAACTCGTCACCGATCCTTCACGAACTTTCTCGGAAGATGTTGTACATGAACGAACGAGGGGTGAGTCATCTTTTCGGGAATTCCCCCTTATCTCTAGTAGATAAGGTGTTACAACTCAACGTTTCCCTTCATTCTTAGTTTGGCCGTCGTGTGAGTAGGTTGTTTTACGGTGTGTTATGTTTACCGTCCACTGCTTTGGAGTTTTAGCCGAAAATCCCGCATGTTTTTCCGCATAATGTATTTCGGTTTTTCCGTACCTGGATTCTTTAAGTATAATAGAATATTCCAACTCATTAGCCTACCCTTTGGGATTTTTTTCTTGGTTTTTCTCTAAAACTGACTTAAGTATAAGGCGTAGATTAAAATAATAATATATAGTTTACAACTAGATAAAATAATTGCTAAAAACAATAAGATTTTTAATTTTATCCTATTAAGTAATTTTAAAACCTCTTTTTATTTTATTTTTATTTATTTATTTTTTTTTTTTTTCTTATAAAGTTAGTGATTTCAAAACCATTCATTAAAAAATTACTCGTATATTTTACTAAAACTTTATTTATTTAATCGATTAAATGCAAAGTTTAACACTTAATGAATTATTTAAAATTTTATCTATACAGGAATAATATAAAAATGTACATTTATATGCTAGTAAAAAATAATTGTTTTATTAGAAGTTTCATTAACTAAAAACAGGGAATTTCAATACAACTGCATGATTCCAGTATGATTCACGGTATGTTATTTTCACTTAGACATCATGAGCAAATCTTATTGTAAAGGATAATTTCTTTCTGTGAAAGTGTCACCCCAATTCTCTCTTAAGGATTATTGTTTAGTATTTTAAATTAACTTATAAAATTCCAACTTATTATTATCCAACTTATAAAATTTAGCAGTAATGTAAATGAGTAATTTTTATTACTTATAGTTCAATCCGTATAAATAAGTTGAAATTTTTACCTTGCGATGTAATGCATATATTAAAATAATATATAGTTATTATACAAAAATCTCTCTTGCTATCCGATTATTTATAGATAGTTTATTACTTAGAATTATAACTTGATAAAATAATTACTAAAACAATAAGATTTCTGTTTTTAATTTTATCCTATTAAGTGATTTTAAAACCTTTCATAAAAAATTACAGTTACATTTTATTGAATGAAAAAGGAGGTCTTATAGTAAAATAATTCTGTTTTGATCTCATTATTTTCTTAGCATAATTAAAAAAAGTAAACTTATTTATTATCTTAACACAATATATTTTTAATCTCTAAAAATGCTAAGTTTCTAAAATACTCATAAATTGTTACTGATGTGAATTAACTTCAGTCATTCATTGTTTCATTCAGTCAAAAATGTTAAGTCCCACCGGAAATTATTTATACTCTTCCAATGGCAACATCTAAATTTTAATGTCTATACCCTGTTTTTAATTATATAGTACTCATCAACCCTTTGTTTTATTTTGTCAAATTCGCTGAAATACATAGGAAAATTTCTATTTAATTCTGTAATCAATTTATAATCCCCGAATGACAACTCTTCAAAAGTTTCTATTCTTCCGGTGGCAACACCTAAATATTAAAGTCTATACCATTCATTATTAAGTATTTAATTATATATCACTCATCAACCCTTTGTTTTATTTAGTTAAAACTTCAAATTCCACGAAATTCATTTTCAAACGCGAAAAAAGTTTCGAATCTCCTGGTGGCAGCACACCCCTCGTCCAAGATGATGACTAAGTAGTGAAAAAAGGACACGTTCACCGACGGGGTGGAGGGACGGTGGGTCTAGGGTGGAGGTGCGGAGTGCTCCGTGGCTCCGTGGCTCCGCGCGTCCCACCGTCCCACCACCCTGTCGGTGAACTGTCCTTTTTACACTACTATCGTAATGTAACTCAATACTTATTTCGCTTCCTTCTTCGACTCGTTTTAATACGCATTTTTTATATGCATGAGCAGCCCCCGAAAAACTAAATCCTTAAATTCATTTTTTTACTTATTTTTATTTCATATTATTTCACGCGCACTTTTTATTTCCTAATTCAAAATTATTAAAAAAAAACTTTTTCGATGTCGCTTGTAACGATACTGATTATTATTAATTTTCTTTTCTTTTTCTTTCAATAATAATAAAAATAAAAAAAAGATTTTGATGAAATTCTGGTAAAAGCACGATTTAGTTTAGGACGGAGGACTATTAGTTTTTTTTTTTTTTTTTTTTCTTCCCAATTATAACATCGCTTTCAAATTATTTAATTATATTTTCGATAAATTTTAGATTTCGATAAATGTCCAACTATCGAAAAATGATTTCGACAAATGTCCAACTATCGAAAACGACAACGCAAAAATCCCAGATTGAGACTAATAGGCCCTCAGTCCTAAAAAAAGACCAATTAGAATATCGAAAATTTCAAGGTACATATGTTGGAAATCTGCGCGCATTCTTTTATCTAGAACAAATTTTCAGAACTGTACGTGCCTTCGTTTTTTTTCTGTACGTCGCACACACACACACAGACAGACACTTTCTTTTATTACTATATGTAAGTAATAATCGATACAATATATTATTTAACATTTAGAAATTGAAACTGTTAAATATATTTTATTTTATAAAAATTACTCTGTAGTTATTTTGATTAAAAAATAATTGAGTCCATTAACTGTTAAAATTCATCGACTAATAATACTTGCTTTAAATTTGTGAGAAAAATATTTAATCATATACCTGGGGGAGGGGGAGAGGGGACTTTTACATTTTAGTTTGCATGATTAATGGTAATAGTAAGAAAATAAAATCTCGGGAAAAAGGATTAAGATGTTGACAAAATTGCAAAATTTCATTTGACAATTGCAAAAGTTCAAGATTCATTTATGATTGCAAAATTTTAACATTTATCAACGATTACAAAAGTTTAATTATCAACGGATACAATGCTTTATTTCTTTACAAAAATTCATGTTGCTAAACTTCACTTTTGCGCACTTTATTATAAATAAAGTGTGAAAAAAAAAAAAAAATCTTATCATCAATCTGTGTGTTTATTTTATTGTATTTTTTTTTTATTTCAGGGACAACATATTTTCTTCTGTGAAACTAAAGAAAGTTATAACGAATGATAGATCAGCTCCATTTATCAGTTAGCAACTGCAGCCAGAGTTTTATCTTCAAATACATGTAAAAATTCCTCCCTGTAAAAGATGTATAAATACAGAAATCTTTCTATAAATATTTGTAAGCTTAATAATAAACTTAACAACGTTCTCATAGAATCTGAATATAATTTTACAATTCACGTTTTCTCATTATGCAATCATTTTAACTGAAAGCTGATATTCAAAAATATCTTTTGTATTTATTCATATTAACAATAAACAAAATTTAATGCTCTAAAAACTAATTTAACATGCTGTCCAGTAGAAATCCTGGGATTCTACTGTTAAAGTTCCAATTTAATGTCCAGGTCCGTATAGCTGAAAAAGAAGGCCGTTGAAACAGAAAGAACTAATAGTTCGCAGCAAAACATATTTATTTTCTTTTGTAGAGTTTCATAAGAAAATGAACAGTACATTAATAGTGTAATTTCAGCATGACCATAAGTTACGAGAATGCAAAAGATAGGGGTGAGAGAGAGAGCTACGGGGTCACATGTTATACTGTCAACAGTTGTAGAGCGAATTCTGAAGTTGACTCTCTTGCCATTTAGATCAGACTGATGAATTACGCCAAAATTATTAAAACAGTGCCAAACTTTCCAGCCAAAGCTAATCCTTTGTTTGTAGAATAATTTAATATAAATATTTTGAATTTATTAATTTCGTTACAGTAGTTTATGCCAAGTTTTATCGCCAGAAGACCGTTATTTAAGGGAGACACTCAGACCAGGATTTATTGCACATCCTGTGATAAAAAAAAATCTAAATTACCCTTTAATGATATTAGAACGGAAATGTATTGCTTAATTTAGCTTCGAATAAATAAACATACGCAATTTAAAAGAATGAAAATGTAATTATGTATCCAATGATTTATAACATGGAAATAATATTTTTTTTATATTTTATTTATTAAATGATTTAGAAGAGCTTATAATTTTGAGAGATGTCATTTAAAAGGAATATGTTTTTGTTCTCAGACGATTTAAAAATAGCATAAGGGATAAAGTATTATTAGAATTAAGATATTTATTATAGACAAAAGCGAATAAATAAAAGTAATTTAGAATTTAGTTATCTATTTTTATTAGCTATTTAATTTATTGAAAATATAATAATTATTTATTGCCTTTATTTAAAGTTATAATTAAAACACATATATGTGAAGGAACGACTTCACATATTTCTCCCCAGCGACGAGGAAGAAAAAAAAAAAATATCGTCAAACTGGACGAAAATTATAAAAATATAGAACGCTCTCTCTCACCTTCACAACAGTGTAATACAATTCCAAAAAAAAATCTGCATCCAATTGTGAGAAATGTAAAGTAACCTTTTGCTAAGCAAGGGAAAAAAAATTGTGGCATATAACAACAAATTCGAAAAAAAAAATCAATAATAATGACAGTTATGAAATCATGAGACATATTCAGTCATTGTCATGCCAAATTGACATATCTGAAACAAATTACATAATCAATAATTTATATAAATATGATATATAAAATGTGTAAAATATTAAAAAACAATCATTTATTACAGTGTATGTATGTTTGATTATAAGGAAAAGGAAATCAGTAACCAGAAATATGAAAATCAAATAATTTTTGTATTTTGTTAATTTTCAAAAAAAATTAATATTGCATTAATATGAAAAAAAAAAAAATCAAATATTTTTGATTAAGAAGACCATTATCGTACACGTGAAAAATTAAATTCTAACAAAGTGAGCCAGAGAGTGTGTAATAGAACAATAGCTATGACAGATATGATGGTTTTGTGATGCCTAACTGAACATAGCGTACTGAACAATATGTGAAAAGCAGAAGAGGCTTCATGTTGTGCAAAAATGACAACCAGCATTCTGCAAAGTGACATAATGAAATGTCCCTTGTATGTGTAAAAATATGTGTAATAAAAAAAAAAAAATCTAGCCCTATGTCAGAATAAAAGCGCACATGTAAGAGTTCAAGAAAAATTATTTATTCTATTTTATTTTAACTTTTGTCTATTTTTATGCCTTCTAATTTATTTTGTTTTGCATAAATTTATGAACTAACATTATTTCAATAGTTTGTGTTGGTAAAAAAAATATTAAAATTTACTTGTATGAAATAATTTCCTTTTCCTGAACAAAATTTTTAATAAATGAATTAGCATTTGAATTTCTCACAAAAATATGATCTCAATAATAATATAATTTTTAATGTATAAACTCTGAGTAGACCTGAAATAGGTGATAAGAATATAACTCATAAAAATTGTCAACAACAGCAAAAAAAAAAAAATCTAAATATACTATTGTTTTATAATTACAATTGAACTATTATTTTATCGAGCCCAATTAATATTCAATATCTTTCTTAAAAAGGATACTGTATGTTATACAGATAATTCCATAATACTGCTCAGTAAGAAATAGTCTTAAGAAAAAAAAAAAAAGAAGAGTGAACCAGCCACATACTTCTGCACAGACTACTTCTTACAACGCACAGATGATTTCACGGCCATATAAAATACATCTGTGGTGCAAACCTTACAAAAAGAAATTATTTTGATTGAGAAATTTTTAAATAATTAAATATTTAATTTAAGCTGAAAGAAAACTTTCTGCAAGGGTTTTACTCTTTAGACAAGAAAAAAATTTTTATAAAAACAAAATTTAAAAACGTACAGACTATGTACGGAAATTTCACTTTTTATGTATTTCTTTGAAAAACAAATAGGCTAAAAAAAAAAAAATGACAGAGTTTATTGCAAGTTGACAAAAATTATTTACTTTTGTGTATGTGTGTATTATTATATATTGTAACTAGTGTTATTTGTATAAAGTCTATGTAAAATTTAATAAAAGAAAATGTAATTATCTCCACATGTGAACCAATGAAATAGCAACTAAATAGGTCAGATAAAATTTTGTGAGTGTGTGTGTGTGTCAACCATTGGGTTGTGAGGCCAAGTTTGAGAATAATGAAGAAAGGCATGGAAAACATGCATGTGAAAGATAATGGAATACTATTGGATAAATTTGCATTATGACTGACAAACTGAGAAACCGGCCAATAATACAATAAATTTCTGACCCAAAAGAAAACATATACAGGAACACATGTAGAAACATAGGGGAAAAAAAATTATAATTTTGTGTGTGTGTGTGTAAGAGAATTATTAATTATACTGTTTGCAAACGTTAAAATAAACTGATCATGTTATTCAAATGAGATAAAAAAAATAGTGTGAATTTGTTAAAAATGAATCTTGTGAAAGAGGCGATGTGTTCACGCAAAGAATCTTTGACAACCAATGAAAATATAATTAGGAAATTATACAATCCAAATATTTCCAAAAGTCACATACATCCTCATGTTATTTATTTAAAATTTAGTAAGTAATTTTATATCAATATCTTTTTATTTATTATTATTTTCACTATTTTAATTATTTATTTTTGTCACCCGAAATATTTATAGAACATGTGTTAATGAATTATAAGTGTACTTGAAAGCCAATAAAACATAACCTTCAAAAATTGTTGTGAAAGTGTGAAATCCCCTACACAATTACAAGTGTTGAAACCAATATAATGGTCAAAATCCATAGATTATAGAAGTCATTAATATACTGACAACCAGAGCAACACAATTGTGCTTAGAGGGTAAATGTGTATATGTGAAAATTAAAAATATAATCAAACGGGTGATATGTTATAATGTTTAAACAATATTGTAAAAAATGAATATCAACTGAAATAATTTGAACTATTAAAAATTTAGTATATGTCTGTAAGTGTTCCAAGAAATATTAAAATTGAAAAAATTAAAAAAAATGCCACAAAAATAAATTTCCATTGCCGCAGATGAAAGCGCTGAAATTGCGAATTTAACGTGCACAGAAAATTATAAACAAAAAGTAAAAGCAAAAAGTCATGACTAAAATAACAACATTATCCACTGAACTGAGCATATATGAACTGAGATGAGCTGAGCTGAGGTGAGATGAGCTCAGATGAGGCCTCAAAAATTAAAAAAAAATGCGCGTAAAGTAAATATATAAATAGCTTCAAAGGCTATAAAATTGCTCAGCAAAATAATAATATAAAACTCGAGTACAAGAAGTGTAATCTCACTTCAAAAAGGTGAATAAAAAGAATTTCACCAAATCAGCTGATAAAAGGAACAGTAAAATAAATCTGTTCACACACGTGCAAAAGATGTTTTTTTTTTTTTTTTTAATCTTAAAAAAAATACTGCAATTATTCAGCAGTGGGCCCAATTTGATGTTAAAGTAAGCTTACTATATATTTTGGTGTGATAATTATTTGCTAGCAATAGTGATAAAATATTCCCATATATATAAGATAGACATATTAAATATAAACACCAATAAACAAACATGAAATATCGAATAAATGCGATAAAATATATCATATGTACAGTAAAAATAAAAAAAAAACTCTGCAATCAACGTATTTGAACTGAATGAAAAAAATATATCACTATTATTATTATTAGAACACAAACAAACTCAGGCGGAATGGCGAGAGTTTATTTCTGTTTCAAAAAAAAAAAATTAAGCAGTCTTCCGTTTCTGTTTTCTTTTTTTTTTTTTTTTTTTTATCTTATCACGATTACTCTGAAACTTTTCTTTTTTTTTTTTTTTTTTTTTTTTTTTACGTAAATGAACGAAATAAAACTATTATGCACATAAAATAAATTTCGTATGAAAGGTAATTAAGGGTTAAAATTTTAGAAAATGATGATAGGTTTCATCTAACAAAATTGAATGAATGTGGAAAAGAAATGTGTGAAATGAAAAATTACATTAGATGTCAATGTTCACGACCAGCATAATAATACTTGGATTTATGCGATAACATCTAACCGACAAAAAAATATAATGTGTTATAAAATTTCTCAAAGTTTATGAAATTAGAAAAAAATAATAATTAAAAGATTTGTATTAAAATGTAATATTTTAGTTAAAATGGGCAAAGAAAATACTGCGTTATGTTATTATAAAAATTAAAACTTGAAAAAAATTCGACAACCAAAAATAATATTAGAATAAAATTATGTTTATGTGTTTAGGTATCCAAGATATACAACCAATTCTCTTTCTGTATAAGTGATTGTACATGATTATTTAAGAATGCCTGGTAAGTATAATAAATAAAACATTGAACCTTATGTTCAAGACTAACAAATTTGTTAGGTTTACATGAAAGTCAATGTACATAATATCCGAAAAAATTAGAAAAGAAATATGTAAATTTGAAAAATTGTGTGTTAAATTTATTCAGGACACTTGCATGCAACAAGATACGGCCAGTATAGATTCATAAAATATATTATGTACTGGATTTACGTATTGTCCTGAATACATATAGTGTTAAAAAAATGAAAATTGTTGGAGATACAATCAATTAATAAATATTTATCCTCAATATTTTATTTTATTTATATATTCTGTCACTGTGTAAGTGAGTATGTACCTATGCGTTGTGAGAAAGATGTTTTTATATAAACAATATTAGTAAACAAAGAAAAAAAAAATGTACCCTAAAGAAAAATAATATCATTCGATTTCTGTAAAATATGTTAAATTTTGTGTAAAATTTAAATAGTAAAAATGTAAGTTAATTATAGGAATACTCAAATTAAATGAAGTTTAATGTAAAATCATGCAAACAAAGACAATCAATGCAGATCACCTCACCAAGAAAAATTTGGCCAGTAATTCAAGATAAGGAAAAGAGCACTGAATGCCAACAACACAAGTGCAATTAGCAGCGCTACTAATGCACATTGTGGCACAAAATTACATAAACTTAAATCCTAACATATTAATTGTGCCTCTTTTAATTCAAGGACTTAAATTAAATGTATAAACCTAAATTATTTATTTGTTTAACTATTTTTAAATGAAAGGATAAATAATGGTATTTAGAGAAAAGTGTAGTGTTTTGACAGTTAGGTTTTGAAACACAGTGATGCATAAGATTATACAGCCCTTATCTTTAAGAAACCAATTGTAAAAAAAACTTGATTTAATATAACCATGATAAGAAAAATAAACCCATTATCTTTAAAATTAAAAAAATGAATCTCAATAATTTATGTAAAGGTGTGAAAGTTATGTAACATATTAAGTAAAAAAAATATCAACTAAGTTCTCTAAAATATATTGCTAAATTTTGCTTTAAACTATGACCTTAAAAAGTAATAAAAAACATATAAATTTATGGAACAAAAGTATGAGAATAACTGAAATTATCACTCTAGTTATTTTATTTATTCATTAATTTGTTATACAATGGCAGTTCCAAGCAGGCTAAAATCAGTGAACAAAAAAAATATATGTGTGTAAAAAGATGAGAAATAAGTGTCTAGATATCGACTGATATCAAAAACGAATTTTCGCCGACACATCTCGAAAAGTTATCTAAAAAAAAAGGTATGTGTATTTTCAACCTGCCTGAAAAACACCAACATAAGAAATAACTTCAAGTTTAGTTCTTAAATTAAAAATATTAATTAAATTCAATTATTGACAATAAACAGAATAATAAACATTTTTCAAAAGGAAAATCTGAATATGAAAATAAAAAATATACTGAAAGGTAATGCAAATTTGTATAAAAATTGCACAAAAAAAATTATTATTATTATTTCCCCCCCCTTTTTTTTTTTTTTTTTGCATTATGAATGAAAAATCAAGAAATTTCTAAAAAATTATCATCACGCATTGTATATCGGTATTAGCATAAAAAGGAAAATATGAATATGAAAAGTATAAAATACTATAATATGTAAATTTATATATATATATATTACACATAAAATTTTAAAAAAGGCAAGTTTTTCCTTTTTTTTTTTTTTTTTTTTTTTTTTTTTTTTTTATCATTATTATTATTATTACTTTTAAAATTGGGAAACAAAAATATATTATATGGAAACAGAAACAAAAATATATATACAGAAATCTGACAATATTTAAGCATCCTTGTTGTTTGTATTATCTAAAAAGTTTTTAATTAATGATGCACCAAGAAAAAAATTATGTATCAACAAGGATACTTAAGAGTGAAAAAAATATATACAAAACACTCACCAACCTTTCATAATCTTGACCTGAAAATAAAACTTTATTTTTATTAATTTTAATAAGATAGGAAATGATTTTCTCCGCGTTCGGTTCTCCAATTACCCCTTCATTTTAGCAAGACCTTGTGTCCTGATGAATAGGTGCATATTTAATGATTTATTTCACTTGACGCAAAATTTTACAAATCTTTCAGGCCTTAGTTCTAAGTGATATTTCTCCTCACGAAAATTAATGTTCGATTCGCCATGCACAAAAATAACATTCCATTAGTGTCCACGGAAATGTTATCTCATGTATATGTTCTTTATTAAAAAACATCATAAGCGGACATCGTTCTTTCCCGTATGAATATTATGTCTCAGCAGGACTTGAAAAAACAAAAACTGTCGAAAAGACGAGTACTAAATTTGAAGACACTGTAGCAGAGACCATATGAAGCAACACAGGATGAAACAACAAGCTATGAAACCACAAAGGCCTCAGTAGAAAAAGCGGCGGGGACTGCATCACAAAGCATTTTTTGGCGAATAGCAGAAACAGCGGCCGGCCAGCACAGAGTCGCGGAATATGAGATCAAAAGTTCTCTGACTAGAGTCGAAAAGGACCAGCGCCGGTAATCCATTAAAGGAGATAGACTAAACACTGTATGGCTCTCGCAAACATATTGCGTTCCAGAGAGAAATATCGGAGAGCTGATGAGTCGAGCGTAACCTATAAACACAAGCTGCTATTCTCGGCGTATTGTCCCATACACAGCAAAAAGTATTTCACGATGAGAGGATCAGAAGAGGACAAACTGCCGATACGATGCGTCCAATCCATAGTGTGCTCCAATCAGTGACATCCACAATGATTTTTCTCACAATTTAAAAATAATACAGCGACGACAAGTCATGTAGATCAAAATCCTTCAATTGAGATTAAAAACCATCGCGGTAAATAAGTTTCCATCTTCCTAAAAAAATTGCTATGATTTTATATTAACTCATAAAGTCATTTTAAACAAAAATGCCCCTCTCTCTCACCAATGCATCTCGAACTGGTTGGTCGCTGGTCTAGCACCAAAGTGTGTCCAGTAGAAATCCTGGGATTCTACTGTTAAAGTTCCAATTTAATGTCCAGGTCCGTATAGCTGAAAAAGAAGGCCGTTGAAACAGAAAGAACTAATAGTTCGCAGCAAAACATATTTATTTTCTTTTGTAGAGTTTCATAAGAAAATGAACAGTACATTAATAGTGTAATTTCAGCATGACCATAAGTTACGAGAATGCAAAAGATAGGGGTGAGAGAGAGAGCTACGGGGTCACATGTTATACTGTCAACAGTTGTAGAGCGAATTCTGAAGTTGACTCTCTTGCCATTTAGATCAGACTGATGAATTACGCCAAAATTATTAAAACAGTGCCAAACTTTCCAGCCAAAGCTAATCCTTTGTTTGTAGAATAATTTAATATAAATATTTTGAATTTATTAATTTCGTTACAGTAGTTTATGCCAAGTTTTATCGCCAGAAGACCGTTATTTAAGGGAGACACTCAGACCAGGATTTATTGCACATCCTGTGATAAAAAAAAATCTAAATTACCCTTTAATGATATTAGAACGGAAATGTATTGCTTAATTTAGCTTCGAATAAATAAACATACGCAATTTAAAAGAATGAAAATGTAATTATGTATCCAATGATTTATAACATGGAAATAATATTTTTTTTATATTTTATTTATTAAATGATTTAGAAGAGCTTATAATTTTGAGAGATGTCATTTAAAAGGAATATGTTTTTGTTCTCAGACGATTTAAAAATAGCATAAGGGATAAAGTATTATTAGAATTAAGATATTTATTATAGACAAAAGCGAATAAATAAAAGTAATTTAGAATTTAGTTATCTATTTTTATTAGCTATTTAATTTATTGAAAATATAATAATTATTTATTGCCTTTATTTAAAGTTATAATTAAAACACATATATGTGAAGGAACGACTTCACACATGCTATTTAATATTAATAATGCGTTTTTCTATTATATAAGTTAT
Organism: Salticus scenicus; assembly: GCA_963930645.1. Classification (NCBI taxonomy): domain Eukaryota; kingdom Metazoa; phylum Arthropoda; class Arachnida; order Araneae; family Salticidae; genus Salticus; species Salticus scenicus. The sequence continues at coordinate 92,414,334 of OZ005661.1, forward strand.
TTATTTAACGAGATTTAGAAAACTATTAAATTTGAATTTATAAATCAGTGTTTCCGATTAATAACTGTAAGAAAAAGGTAGAAGCTAATCAATAAGAATGTAACAAATGAAAAAAAAAAAAAAAAAAAAAAAAAAATCAACCATTATGACCAATAAATGTAAGAAAATATGTGAAAGTAATCAAACACAAGAAACCTTTTCTGATATTGAAGCTGCAAGAATACGCGTTATAGTGAATTGAAAATCAATCTCAATTGTTGCCACCTTCTTTTAAAAACTCGTTACAAAATTAATTATTTAAAAAATAATAATAATAGAAGCAGAAGAACTAATTATACTTCTCTACAGTTCGAAGTTTAACATAGTCTCTTAATAACACATAGTTACATTCCATTATTTTTGAAAACGTAGATAAACTATCGTACTAAAACAAAAGTAAATATACATAGTCAAATTTTTAACTTACTAATGGTGACTTGTACTAATTGCGTATTGTTAAGAAATTTTAATATCGTAAATCATAATCAACAACAACAACTAAGTGTTTATATAAAAGTATCATTCATCATATCAATTAGTCCTTTACATTGGCCTATTATTACAGTGGACGGGACAATGTCAACCTTTTTGTGTGGCAAAGATCACGCATAAAAGTCACGTGACACAAGACACTACAATAAGCCAAACTGGCCAACACTTAAATTTTCTTGCTAAACTGTAAACTCTGCGTTCTATTACGCAGATGATATCTTTCCTAATTTTTGAAATTTCCTTTTTAATATTTCCCTTTCAAAGTTAGATTGTTTTGAATATAAAACACATTTTATCGCAAGCAATAGTAGCCATTAGATGTTCTTTGAATGTCTGTAACGAAAGTTTTGCCAAAGAAGAAACTACTTCCCATATATGATTTTTTTTTTTTTTTTTTTTTTTTTTTATAATATGTTGTACTTTTTAAGTAATTATTTTTGTAATATGCTTATAACTGTAACATTTAGTTCTCTAAATTAAAAAGTAACAATTGCATGCATTATCTGAAAACAAAAATCTATATAATATTTCTCTAACGTGGACCAGTTTCAATTATTTTTTGTCGAAACGATACGATAGTGGTGCAATTAATAAAATACGCGGGGATATATATATATATATATATATATATATATATATACATGGACAATATTTAAGCACGTGGACTTAGCTCAATGAACTAATAAGAGAAAATGACGACATTTGTCTGATGAGATTATTTTACGGAAAAAATGTATTTTTAACAGTTGGTTCTTCAGAATCTTTGCAAGAGTCATTTTAAACCTAGCAATACTTTTAAAGATACAGAATATGAAATTTTGTGTCATAAATTGACTTAAAAAACTCAATCATAAAAAATAAAATCAAAATATTAATTATTTTATTTTAAATTTACTTTATTAAACAAAAAAATATACCAAAATTAATAAAAAGTCATCGCCAACATGGCGACTAAAATTTAAAAAGCGTCGAGGGAGTCCTATACTAAAACTGTACTGCCTGAGGAAGTATCAAAATTGGGTCGTGAATCATGAATTTTATTTGGAAACCTTTCTTTTGGATGATTTTGGTTTCACTATTGTACAATATTAATTTGGTTTTAATAATAATTTGGCTTCTGGTAAGTTAAAATTTTAATTAGGTGGTGAAATTAGTATAACATTTATGAGTTTCAAATTTTAAAGGTAATTAAGAAAGGAAATAAAGTGAGAAAATTTCGCATGGGTTTGCTGGTGTATAATAATGCATTGTTTTTATAATAGTTTATGAGAATTATACTTATCACTGAATAATTGTATTAAATTAAAAATTAATAAATAAATAAGCTGAAAACGTAATATTTTACACAAGCTTTGTTTTCTTTATTTTTTAATTAAAAAATATAATCGCCATTCAAGAAAAATTATCTTCACTAATACGATAATTTCCTAAAAAAAAGTTAACTTTATTCCTTCTTTCAACCGATTCATCTTTGCCACACTTACTTATCCCCGTAATAATGCAGTGCTCCGTCCACTGCTATATTAGGTCTATGGTCTTTTAATATAATTTGTAAAGGATTGTTGCATTTTTCGTACTTCAAGTTGAGAAGTTCACTCCTGAATAGTACAAATAAATTCAGACAATTGTCTTACTATTTAAAACATCACTTTTCAAAAAAGTTTTTTTTTTTTTCCTTCATAATATTCTTGCCACTGATATCAGTACACATCTGGACTAAAATTTGTATGGGGAAGAAAAGTAAGATTAGTAAATTGAAAACTTTTATTCTACTAGTAAAGAGCACCAAAAGATTAATGTCGCATATTGAATTAATAAATTTATATTATTAAGTAGCTAAACATTATAATATATAGACTTTTTTATTTATAGCAAATTTTTTAATGTGCAATTTCACATTATACTTAAATTTTTAGTTCCCCATAAAAAGTAAAAATCTGGATTTTCACGTGATGGGCATTGTCGAAATGTCAAACATCACAATAAAAGAAATAGTTCTATTGTGTGGAATTCTTTACATATTTATATGTTTTGAAATGATAGCTTTTAGTTTTCTAATTCGGTTAGGGGGGGGGGGGGGCTCAGTTTTGAGTGAATCTACAGTTTGAGTGACTCTACATATTTAAAATAGTGATTGATTAATTTAAATGATAAATTTTAACTTTAAGTATTCATAGAATATAATATTCATATTCAAGTGTTCTTGTCCACCTGCCTACTCAAACGCTCCACTCTGTATACTTCTGTCATTGTCCGATTTGTTTAACTTACTTAAATTCATTTAGCAATTTTTCTGGTGTCCTTGTGTCTTTTCTTATCTGTGGTTGTGCTTTTTGTCCCATTCTGTTGTAGAAAAACTGATGAAATCGCCAACCGCACTGCAGAGTAGGGAAAAAACACGGCGCACAACCCCAAATGTAAAAATATGCACAAATAGAAAATATGCTGTAAGTATTAATAAGGAAATTTTAGTAAATAAAATGCTGAAAAAAGTGAGTATACAGGGTAGGGCATTTAAGTCGTCGAATAGGCCTGGGACTTACAGCCAAATCCTTATTTTATCGGCTAAAGCCGACAACTACAACCTAGAACTAAATATATATATATATATATATTATATATGAAAATATAATATATGTTTTCAGTCATAATAGTTGAAAAATAAGTAACAAAAATAACTAAAGAAAAACTTACGAGAAAATTAATTAATGTGAAACAATTCATAAGTAAAACTGCAAAAACATAAAATAAATGATTTAAACTGTCAAAAATGCCCCATATGACTTGAGACATATGGCTTATATATTGAGACTATATATATATATATATATATAATTTGAATTATTCAGTACCATTGTAACACTCAGCAGACAAAAGATAGATGAAGATACCACATCTATCTATCTATCTATCTATCTATATATATATATATATATATATATATATATATATATATAGGCATTTTTTTAATTTAAGAACATTCATTAATATTTTATAGAGTGAACCAAAATAGTCTTTTCTTTTTTTTTTTTTAAGGCTGTTACAATAATGATGGTGCAAGTCGCATTTAAAAAAAAAAAAGTGCTAATTTTTTTTGAGTTATCTAGACAAATCATAGACGTATTGATAAAAGTGGTTTAAGTTATTGTTCGATAGAACTGTTGATTGGTAGCGCCACAAAGTTTGGAATTTGTCATATTTTATCTAGAAATACTTTGATTTTTTACATGATTTACATCACAATAACTTAATAGCCACTTTTAATAGGTTATCAGTTTTCCTCTTCTTGTATATATTCAAAAAAGATATGTAAAATATGTAAAACTTTGATTGTTAAATAAAAGGTTTAGTTGTTAAAACATTGTACAATCTGATATAAATGGTAGTTCTCTCATATTATTTCCAGTATTCTAATTAAGTTCATTGCTTGTACAAAAATTCAATCTTTATCTGCCTATTGTAAATAGACTTTAATATAGAGTTTGAATAAAAGAATTTGTGCAATCAATATGCTAATTTTGTATCGTATGTAGTATATAGCAAGCTTTCCATATATTAAAACAAAAGTGAATAAATAAATTTAGTATTATTTGAGATGTTTTATAATATGTATGTAATAAATTTCCAGGAAAGTCTGATCTATATTGTGAAGTACTGTATGTAAAAAGAAAACGCTTCTCAATAATTATGTGACATATAAATGTTTTTTATTAAATTGTTTGGAAAAAATATATGTAATAAAGTTTTACGTTTTTCCAAATAGACTTTTCCCTTTTTTATGAATATTGACAAATTTCTAAGGATTTCTTTTTCTATGAACCTTTTGCTTTCCATCTGCAAATTTATGTTGGAATTGGCATCTCAAACAAAAATACTAATAATAAAATTCACTTATAGATGCTTTAATACAAAATAAGAGGAAGAAGAAATAAAGAAAGAAACTTAAATAACAAAGTAATTTTTTTTTTTAACTTAATAAAGTTTTTATAACTAATTTTATTTTTATTTATTTGTTTATTTTCAATTTTTATTTATTTCTTTATTTATTTTTACAAAATAATAAAAGGAACAAATAAGAAAAAAAACTTAGAAAAAAAAATGTTTTTTTAAAAACTTAAAATATTTTTATAATTTTTATTCTTGTAACAACTTATTTATTTCTTTATTTTTTATTTCTTTATTTTTTATTTCTTTATTTCTTTATTTTATTTTTATTTCTTTATTTTTTTTTCCACTAGCTTTACCTTGAAAATTTTTACAGCTAAATTTCCACTTCTTACTCCTATGTTATTTTATTTTACTATTATTATTATTTTTTTTTAATTTTGTCATGATTATTTTATATAATGTCAATAGTAACATATTGAAAATTTTTAAAAATCAGAAAACTCGTCAGGGGAGACCTTTTTCCCCCACTGAGCGCCAATGCACGATTTCGTTCGCTAGTGGCTATAATAGCAAATTACTAGAGGGTCCCCTATCGTACATGAAAATAATTGAAGTTAAGTAGGAGGAAGATAAAAACTAATGCGTTCGGAGAAATCAGATAATTAAACAAACAAAAAATAAATAAATAATAATAATAAATATAAAATAACAAATATTTCTCACGGGAGTAAAAACTTGCAATCACATGGATTACAACAAGTAAAACTTGACTGCTGTGGCCACCACATGACTTTCTTCTATATTTTCCTATGAAAATTCACTCAGTAAAATTAATTTATTAAAATCATTATTTAATAAAATTATCTTCCATGATAATGCAGTACGATTTCCATTCTAGAGAAGTAGTATAACACTAAATATCCAAAAACAAAGTTCATTTTATTCTCGATATTACATTAATATTTTGTTGTTGTTGTTGTTGTTGTTAAAAATGAAAAAAAAAAAATAATTGATAAATTTATTTTAAATTATCGCAGATCGATGGTTCAACCATTCGTTTTAAAGGTATTGGGGAGCTCTTTTGACAGATACCCATCATGAAAATTTATTCCCCTCGTGGGGGCCTCCCCCCCCCCATGGCGAGGCGATGCTCCTTCATATACAAAAAAAATTCCCAGTTGATTATCTCTATTACAAATAATTCTTTTAAATTTCATAATTATTATTAAAAAATAATTCTCTTTATGAACGTTTATACAAAATTTTTCCTATACTACCACCATGTTAAAAATTTAGAAGAAGCGGCATGGCAACGCAAGCTGTTGGACATTTTTTACCAAAAGTTGATAGGCACTAATTTATGTCAATGTGTAACTACATACTAATTTTTATGAAATTCTGTGCAGTAGTACCTGAGACACAGTTGCCACAAAAATTTGTCGCACACACACGGACAGACAAACATTTTCTATAAATGGTCAAATAGTGTTCTACATCTCTCAAAACATGTAAATCCATCAAAAACCCGAGGTCGAAACTTTTTACGAATCCAATACTTTATTCTATTGAATATAGAAGAAAATAAAAATTTTATAGATTGAAATTATTAGTCCTCCGTAGAAGTTTCACTTTTTTTTTTTTTTTTTTTTTTTTTTTTAAACATGGGCATGAAGTTTTCGCCATAGCAAGAAAAGCAATATTTTATGATTTTTTTTTTTTTTTTTTTCAAAAAGATACCTTTAAATTTCTATCAATTAAACTATTTTTAAATTTTAGATAGAAAAAAAAAATTATGTGTAACAATCGCGCTACACATTTTGATTTTCTCAATTGTATTTTGCTCCCAAGAAAAAAAAATCTGGAGTGACTCCACTCGACTTTCCGAACATTGAGTAATTAACAGTTTTGTAGAAAAAGTAAAGAAAGCGGAGTTGTTAAACAAACAAAAGAGAGAAAACCATAATAGAGTGTTTGAGTAGTTTTCTCCAAATATTACACGATGTTTTATTTAACGCTACTGAACTTGAGCCCATAGATCATAATGATAGAGAATTTTTCGTTGTGTCCCTGTAAAAAACCTATAAATGCTAGATTCACCAAAATGCTTATAGTTAGAGCAACAGTGATTCATAATATTCATATAAATTTTCAGCTCAATTAAATAAGGCATTTAGATGCTATTGCGCTTTTAACTAGTAGGTTGTGGCCACCACATAACTTTCTCGAGGGCGGATTCCCCCCCCCCCAGAGGGGGAGGCGAAGCTCCTACACATACAAAAAAATTTTCCCAGTCGACTATCTCTATTATAAATAATTCTGGTAAATTTCATGATTATTAAAAAATAATTTTCTTTATGCACATTTATACAAAATTTTGTACTATACCACCATGTTAAAAATTTAGAAAAAGCGGGATGGCAACGCAACCTGTAAGACAATTTTTACCAAAACTTGATAGGCACTAATTTATGTCAAGGTGCAACTACATACCGATTTGTATGAAATTCTGTGGAGTAGTTCCTGAGATACAGTTGCCGCACAAGTTTGTCACACCCACGCAGAGACTGACAGACAAACAGACAGACATTTTCTAAAAATGGTCAAATCGTGTTCTACAGCTCTCAAAACGTGTAAATCCATCAAAAACCCGAGGTCGAAAATTTTGACGAATCCAATACTTTCTTCTATTGAATATAGAAGAAATTAAAATTTGGTCCCACAGGCCATAATGATAAAGAATTTTTCTTTGTGTCCTTGTAAAAAAACTGTAACTGCTAAATTCACTAAAATCCATACAGTTCGTGCAACTGTGACCTATAACATGTGTACAAATTTTTTGTTCAGATTAAATAAGCGTTTAGCCGCTATTGCACTTTTAAAAATTTGGCCCCATAGGCCATAATGATAAAGAACTTTTCTTTGTGCCCCTGTAAAAAAACTGTAAGTGTCAAATTCTCCAAACTCTATACAGATTGAGTAACTGTGACCTATAATATGTGTATAAATTTTTTGCTCAATTGAAGAAGGCGTTTAGATGCTATCGCGCTTTTTAGATTTTGGTCCCATAGACCATAATGATAAAGAATTTTTCTTTGTGTCCCTGTAAAAAAACTATAAGTGCTAGATTCACCAAAATCTATAGGGTTCGTACTATGGTGACTTACAATATACGCACCAACTTTCAGCTTATTCGAACAAAGCGTTTAGACGCTAGCGTGTTCACTCACAGACATACACACATACATACACACATACATACACACACACATACATACATCATCGTAAAAATAGTGAAAACGGACTTAGGGGACCTCGAAACGTATAGAAACATCAAAATCTTGAATTCGGATTTTTGACATGATTACAATACTTTCCTCACTATAGTGTTCGGAAAGTAAAAATACCAATTGCAAATAATTCAAAGGTTGTTGTATTTTGAAATTAGACTTCAAATTAAAATTAGTCTTAAAATCAGTTTTAGAAAAGAGAAAAAAAGAAAAGTTCAGTTTTAAATTTTAGATTTTTTTTTTTTTTTACACCCACACAACCATTAAAATAATAGTGAACCGCAAACATGTATCGTGTAATTTCAAAAAGTTGTATGTGATAAAATGAACTTCTATTCAGTTACTTTCGAAAAAAAGCTAAAGTATAAGGGGTTTTACTCACATATTTATTTTGATTCAATGAATGGTAATACAGTTTTCAATGACTGGAAATAAATATTGAGAAAACCCTCCTATCATTTCCATATTTTGGGGAACAGCTGAAATTCAGTTCATTCTATCGTGTACAAATTTTTGAATTTATATGATACTCGTTTGGGGGTTTTATATAAGTAGCTCAATGCATTTGGCTATTAAATTATGCAAATCAAATTGAGCTAAATCTTGCGCATGAGCAGTGAAAAATTATTTAGTAAAAATGCTCATATTTCATTAGATATTTAATATATTTTTATTCTAATTGCAGTGTGCTGTATCTAATATTGTATGTGAAGTTTTCTGAAAATGACTTTGCACTGGGTTTAATACCTTGCGTGTTATAGCTATTTTTTTTTTTTTTTTCCTTCTTTTTTAAGAAACCTTTATATCTCCCTAATTACATTCGGTAGAGAAATGCAAATTTTCACAGATAATAAAAAATAGCCCTATAATCACATATGCTACCGCCAGATCGCATTTCAAAGAACACATTTTGCAGGGTGAAACCAAACACTTTCATTTTTCTTCTTTTTTTTTTTTTTTTTTTTTTTTTTTACTGGTCCTCCTTTCACTTTCGGGGCAAAACTTTCATTGAAATATTATGAGGTATAACATGTTCTTCTCACTCCTGATGTTTCAAGATGATTTGTCTAGTACTTATTGTAATACATAAAAGGTAACAAACCACTTTAAAACACGTAGATAAAGTATTTTTTATTAAAAACTACACAAAGCTTTTCGCTATTATAGTAATAGCATCATCAGGTGTAATTGCGTTACATAGAACTAGCAATATATAAATAAATAAATTCAAACGTTTTAAAGTTACGGTTACAATAAAGAAATTTCATTTCAATATCATTTTCAGTATTTTTTTTTTTTTTTTTTTCGATACGATGCACAACTATCTTTGGATGCTGAAATGAAATATCAATATATGATTAATAGGAAACATGCAAGAGCAGAAATAGTGGTACCTGGTTAAGAATATATAATTTTAAGAAAACCACCAAGCTTTAAAGATGCAAGTAGACAATCACAAATGTAGATAACATCGATGCAAGAAGAGACTTGAAAAATTCTTTATATAAAGCCGTCTATGTCGAAATAACTAAACATCAAAGTATATAATATAATTAAGATTAAAAACTGTTAAAAGTTTAAAATTATAAAACAGTTCACGTGTATAAATAATACATTTATAATATTATACATTTATATTATATAAGTTTATAATATAAGTTTATAAATATATTATAAACTTATATATTTATAATTATAAGTTATAATTATAAATATATTTATAATTATAGATAATTATAAATATATTACTTATTTATAATTTTATAATTTTAAACTTTTAACAGTTTTTAATCTTACTTATTGTAATATTTCAAAAAACGTCTGAAATCGAAAGTGTCCGGTCATTTATGGAAAGGAGTGTCATTCACTTTCTAAGAAAAAAAATCAGATCGATTTATTAAAAAGATTACAAAATATTTAATTTTCTTATGTACTTCTCATATCATAAATCTTCTTATCATTAAATTTAAATACATTATGCGGTGTGTATATAATTTATATATAGATTTTAAAACTTCCTAAGATACAATTGCCACAAAATTTTGTCACACACACACACAGAGAGAGAGACAGACTGACTGACAGACAGACAAACAAACATTTTCTGAAAATGGTCAAATCGTGTTCTACAGCTCTCAAAACGTGTAAATCCATCAAAAACCCTAGGTCGAAAATTTTTACGAATCCAATACTTTCTTCTATTGAATATAGAAGAAAGTAATATTATTATTTTTGAATTATTATTTATTATTCAAGTTAGATAATTATTGGCATAATATGTGCAGAAATATACGAAATAAGAAAGGGTTATTACAATAATAAAAACGGTGTTTTATTCACATTTGCAGAAGAATCGTTGAACTGTCAACTGTGCAAATGTCACATGAAAACACTGATCTCAGTGTAGAATAATTCTCACACAAGGCTTTCAAACTTTCAAAATAAATGTGTTAATTCTATTCAATCGATTGAACAATAGATGGCAGCACAAACATAAAGAGGAATTAGTGTTCTCGTCGTTATAATAGCAAAGCCAATACATTATAATTAGGGTGACCAAATTTTCAGATGCCGAAATGGGGACATGTCCCCATATTTTACTTTGAGAATGGGGACAGGGACACTATGTATTTAATTCAAATTATAGATTAAAATACAGTAAGTATACACTTAAAACAGATACGCAATACATAAGCATATATTTTTCCTTCTAAGAACTTCACGCATATGTCTTTATCAGGATTATAACATCTTATCATAATGGAAAATACTTCAACATTTCTATAGTTTGAATAATCAGAACATGAAGATATGATTACAAATGATGCATTTTCAGGTTTTCTAGTACTAATTTAAGTCCCTTTATTGCCCTAGTTTCAAAAACCTTTTTCACAATGACCTCACATTTTGTTTCGCCACAAGAATATGCAGGGTCAAAAGTACTTTAATATTTTGGACAGGCAGTCAATTTGTCTGACAGTTTCTGCTCTAGTACTATTATGATAAGTATTATGAACAAACTATTATGATAAGTAAAAATGCGTTTAGCCAGAGCAATCTTCAAACTGGCATTATTGGCTGTCATAACCCTTCAATTGTAGACTATGTTGTTACAACTATGTCGTTACAACATGTTTTTCAGATTTAATAAGGGTAGAAACTTTTTTTTCTCTTTTTTTAAACCACATGAATTATGAATAAAACGAAAGCAAGAAAATAAAGAAAAAGTAACAAAATTATGAACATTTAAGAAATTTTTTGAAAATTGGGGACATTTGGGGACAAGTGACAGAAAATGTGGTCCCCAATCACTGTGTTTATTTTGGGGGACAGATGGTCGAAATTGGGGACAGTCCCCGGAAAATGGGGACGTTTGGTCACCCTAATTATAATGGGAGTTGCGCTTCCCACAGGTGTATTTTGTAAGTTCATGTATGTGGGAAGTAATCTTCCTACGGCCCACGAAAGGGTTAAACAAGTTTTAAACATTAAGATCCCATTTATTTTCAAAATAAAACACGTCCTATAACATCATAATCAAACTTTTCTTTTTTGCTTTTCTTTAGAACAGAGAGTAAATTTAATAATTATTTGAATATATCATAACATAACATTTACCCTATATAATATTTATGAGTATATATTATAATTTTTACCTATATAATATTTACATTTCTTAGCAGAAAATGTGTGCAGACACGTGCAAAGCGACTACAGTAGATCGTCATACATAAACAACATAGCGTCTGTTTTGAAATCTACTAAACTCAGCCTATTTTTGATATTGATAAATCAAACATTTAAATGTTTAATTGAAAATTGATATCTTAGTAATTTAAAAATAAAAAAAATATATCCAGAGCATTTTTAATATGATTCTACCATTAAAAAATGTATTTACCTATTACCGATTATTTAAGATTTACTGAAATAAGCTTATTTAAAGCAAATAAAATAAAAAAATTAAATTTCACTACAAGAAAATATTTTATTATTTTAAAAATAAAAAGTTTTGTGGAGCACTGTTCATGTGATATACCCTAAAAATAAACCAGTTTTAACTGATTCGTAATATTTAAAAATGCATTAACCGATAAACGATTATTTAAAATTTACTGAAATATCCTATTTTTGAAATAAATAAGAGGAACATATACTTTTAAACAACTTTTAATTTATTAAATACGATCTAATTATTTGGTAGTGCTGCCATCTACTGTCAAGAAAAATAATCTTTTCAACTTTACATATAAGGAAAATTTACTTACTTTCCCATTCCCATTATTAAAATAATAATGATTACTACAAAATAATTATAATTACTTTTAACCATATAATTTTAGTAAGGTAAATTAAGTATTATCAAATTCAACTGTTTTTTTTTTTTTTTTTAGTGCTAGAGGCCTATTTCAGTCGGTACAGTTGTCGAATTTTTATAATACACTCTTAATAGTGCTAAGGGCCTATTTCAGTCGGTTTATTGAATAAAGATTTATTGAATGAAGTCCCCCCAAGGCACAACTTTGACATGAGTCCCCCCAGGCCCAACTTTGACATGAGTCCCCCCCAAGGTACAACTTTGACATAAGCTCCCCCCAGGCCCAACTTTGACATGAGTCCCCCCCAAAGTACCCCTATTTCAGTCGGTACAGCGTTGTCGAATTTTTATACGTCACTCTTAATAGTGCTAAGGGCCTATTTCAGTCAGTTTATTGAATGGGGATTTATTGAATGAAGTCCCCCCAAGGCACAACTTTGACATGAGTCCCCCCCCCCAAAGTACCCCTATTTCAGACTGTACAGCGTTGTCGAATTTTTATACGTCACTCTTAATAGTGCTAAGGGCCTATTTCAGTCGGTTTATTGAATGGGGATTTATTGAATGAAGTCCCCCCAAGGCCCAACTTTGACATGAGTCCCCCCCAGGCCCAACTTTGACATGAGTCCCCCCAAGGTACAACTTTGACATGAGTCACCCCAAGGCACAACTTTGACATGAGTCCCCCCCAAGGTACCCCTATTTCAGTCGGTACAGCGTAGTCGAATTTTTATACGTCACTCTTAATAGTGCTAAGGGCCTATTTCAGTCGGTTTATTGAATGAGGATTTATTGAATGAAGTCCCCCCAAGGCACAACTTTGACATGAGTCCCCCCCCCCAGGCCCAACTTTGACATGAGTCCCCCCCAAGGTACAACTTTGACATGAGTCCCCCCCAAGGCACACCTTTGACATGAGTCCCCCCCCAAGGCACACCTCCCCCTCATTGGGAAAAAGAGAAAAAACGTTGTTTTGCGGCTATAAAACAGTTTGGACTTCCAACGTTATTTGTTACAGTATATGCAGCTGAAACACATTGGTTTGATTTAATGAAAACTTTATCATGGAATTTAGATCGTCACGAATTAACTAAAGAAGAATTTGTCGATATTAACAAGTTTAGCAGTAGGCCTCTGGCACTAAATTAAAATCTGTCAATGTCAGATTTTCATGTTTTAAATAATGAAATAATGTCGTGTCTGTATAATTTTTTTTTTTTTTTTTTTTTTTTTTACTAACAAACATGTCCGAAACTTCATCAATTTATTTTTTTTTTCTTATTTACCTTTAAAATTTGAAACTCATAAATATTATACCAATTTTACCATCTAATTAAAATTTTAATTTACAAAAAGCCAAATTATTGTTAGAACCAAGTTAATACTGTGCAACACTAAAACTAAAATCATTCAAAGAAAGTTTTTAAAATAAAATCCCGAGATTTCATTCTTCCAGTTTTAGTACAAGACTCACATCACAAATTTAATTTTTTTTTTTTTTTTTTTTTTTTTTTTGCAAAAGTACTTTATTCTACATCATAGGCTCCCATGTATCGCAGATACATAAGATTGGAGCTCAAAAATTGAAAGGGAAAATAATAACAAACTAGTATCGCCCAGTGGTCGAAACTCGACCATTTTGTTTAGTGCTAGAGGCCTTTTTCAGTCGGTACAGTTGTCGAATTTTTATACGTCACTCTTAATTAGTGCTAAGGGGGCCTATTTCAGGCGGTTTATAATGGAGATTTATTGAATGAAGTCCCCCCAAGGCACAACTTTGACATGAGTCCCCCCCAAGGTACCCCTATTTCAGTCGGTACAGCGTTGTCGAATTTTTATAATACACTCTTAATAGTGCTAAGGGCCTATTTCAGTCGGTTTATTGAATGGGGATTTATTGAATGAAGCCCCCCCAAGGTACAACTTTGACATGAGTCCCCCCCCCCAAGGTACAACTTTGACATGAGTCCCCCAAGGCACAACTTTGACATGCGTCCCCCCCCAGGCACAACTTTGACATGAGTCCCCCCAAAGTACAACTTTGACATGAGTCCCCCCCAAGGCACACCTCCCCCTCATTGGGAAAAAGAGAAAAAACGTTGTTTTGCGGCTATAAGACAGTTTGGACTTCCAACGTTATTTGTTACAGTATCTGCAGTTGAAACACATTGGTTTGATTTAATGAAAACTTTATCATGGAATTTAGATCGTCACGAATTAACTAAAGAAAAATTTGTCGATATTAACAAGTTTAGCAGTAGGCCTCTGGCACTAAATTAAAATCTGGCAATGTCAGATTTTCATGTTTTAAATAATGAAATAATGTCGTGTCTGTATATATATATATATATTTTTTTTTTTAAAGCAAATTTATTTCCTTGTCTTAACGAAATTAAATTGCAACACAGCTGCGGCAATTGTTTGCCGATATGCACTCTAACTTAATCAGCAAAGTTTTACTTAATATATTTCTCTCTGTAGATGTTGAGCCTTTCCTGAAATGGGAGAAAATCGTGTATGAAAAGAAATACGTGTATGAGAGGGAAGAATGGGGGAAAATGCATAAAAAATAAAAGTATTTTTAAATACCTTCTTGACATCGTAAGAAAAATAATTTTTGTATTCGCAGCATCTGGCTAACCATACCTTTCGAATGATACCATTTTCAACCCTCTACTCCCATAATTAATATGTTAAAAAGGGACTACAAATTTTATGCTTGCCTATAGATAAGATAAATAAACTCACTTTTAATTAATATATAGATAAATAAACTCACTTTTTGTTGCCTAAAGACAAATAACAAAGAAGATTTGTATTTAAATGAACATTTAATAGACAATTTTTTGTCAGTCAAACGATAAAAGAACCGAATATTTAAATAAATAAATAAAGTCACTTTTTGTTGCCAAAAGACAAAGAACAAAGAACATTTGAAGTTTCAAAAATTAAATAATATATATTATTTACATATTAATCCACAAACATGAAATTTATCCGCGATTGTAATGAAATGCTCGCCCTCTGGTGGGCTAAGGTGAAATTATCACACCACTGCATATCATCATATTATGCAATCGATTTTCCATGATGTAATGGCGGAGAAAGAACAATTATTAATCCACGTGGCTATTATACTTACTAACAACTGCAGTTCAGAGAGCGCCATCTATCGATCATTACAAACGCGGATCGTACGGCTAATATCTCTTTAAATTACAGCTGACATAAATCATAAAAGAAAAAAGAAAGAAATTAGATCATAAATAAATTAGAAAATAAAAAAATAATTTCTCATAAATCGAATCCTTAGGAAATCTTTTTTGTGGTTCCACGGACGGCCAGTGACGTCATCACTTCACTTGCGTATAAGGATGCTATACAAATTACTGTGTCTATGGTTTTATTTGAGTTTTATGAAATTGCCAGATTTAACAACTTTCCACTTTTAGGTATTTTTTAATGTAAAGGAATACGTGTATGAAAGGGAAAAATGGGGGAAAATGCATAAAAAATAAAAGTATTTTTAAATACCTTCTTGACATCGTAAGAAAATAATATTTGTATTCGCACCTTCCGGCTAACCATACCTTTCGAATGATACCATTTTCAACGCTCTACTCCCATAATTAATATGTTAAAAAGGGACTACAAATTTTATGCTTGCCTATTAATATATAGATATAAAAATATTTATAACAGTAAAATAAACAATGTTAAAACAATAAAAATGCAACATTTCAAAAGAGAAAATTTGCGTATAAATACATGACCTATAAAAGAATTCAGTCACTAAATGTCAGCATCATCATCTCCCTGGTACGCCAATATCGGTCATATAGGTTTTCTTCATTCAACGAAGAGCATTTGAGAAAATGTTCTTTATCCATCTCTCTATTTTCATTACATAAAGTGCAAAGGGGACAAACAATACATATATGCCAATGCTATGTAGGTGTTTAGCGAGGCAATCGTGTCCGGTTTCTAAACGAAATAAATGCAGCAACTGCAATAGATCTGGGAGAATCTGGAATTCAAATTCATCTGTAACAGTACGTTCAAAAGTTATCCTTTCATGCCACTAGATAGCAGCACTAAACATTTTATTTACGATTGATATTACAAACTGCAGTAGAAACTTCGGTTACTGTGAAAAAATATAGTAGAAATACGACTTCATATTTTATAAAATGTGAATAGTGTTTTTCACGTGAAAGCAAAAACCGAATAAAGAGAGTCTTTAAAGAAAAATATTATTGCTTTTGGGATTAAAGCTGCTTGATTATGCTTAGGTTTTTGACCTGGCGCAATGCCCTCCGTTGTTGTCTTCCTAAGTGTTCTAGTCCGTCATTACGCGAGTTCTGCAGAAAATTATTAAAATATGATTGGACTGGCTGGCCTAAACAAAACGAATTTTTGGTAGCGTGTCATAGACGCGAATGTTTTGGAGAACATACACATAGTGTATAGTGTTTTTTTCTTCTTATAATATTTTTTTCAAAATTTCAAATGATATTGATAACAATAAAGCACTTAGTAATAACTACAATTAAATTATTTGTGGAAACAAATGTAATAGTAAGTTATGCATTAGTAAAATAAGTGCCCCCCCCCCCTTGCTCTTGAAACTGGTAGATGAGAAGCGCCGTGCTCTATCCCAGTTCGCGCTCATTGACCGTTCACGGCCCTCCGTGAGTTTCTTCGAAATTCGCGTAAATAGGAGGCCCTCCAAGGTATTAATCTTTCGCTCACTCTGACAATTGTTAAAATGTTTTTCAAAATATGTTTGGAGTTCTTAAATTTAAATTATTACACTTTTTTGACACAATGATATGGAGTGATAAAGAGGTAAGCTTCACTACACGAAGTTCCTAGGACTGAGTGGAATGTCGCCTGTGAAAGTTTTTCTGAAGTGTCCAAACAGCATTCATGCGAGTTTCGGAGAAAACTCTGAACAGCTAGGCAAACAGCGCTACCAGGGTTCGAATCTGATATCTCTAATCTACCAGTTTTGAGAGCAGAATTTTTCTGCTGCTGGTGAAACTTTGCAAATTAAATCTGCGCATCAGTGAGATTCACTCTTTCTTCCTTCGTATGTAATCCTATGTTGTTGTTTTTTTTTTTTTTTGCTTTATATTATAAAGCTATCTTATTCAAAAATGGAGTTTTTCGAATTCCCATTTTTTTAATTATACCCTCTGAACATATTTTCTTTTATCTTAAGAAGTTTTTTTCTTCTTCTTCTTCTTTTAAGAAAGTAAATTTAAATATTTTTATTTCGTTAAATAATTTTGGAAAAAAAAAAAATATTTATAATACAACAAAATAAAATTGCTTATTAAGATAAAAGGCGATATGTTCAAGGCGTGGAATTCATCAATCAAATTTTTAAAAAAGTTACATTTTTCAATGAGACAGCCTTATAATATGAAGCAACAAAAAGTCCAACGATTACATGTGAAGAAAGAGATAGTGAATGGCCAGTTTCAGGGCCAGTCATCGATGGCCAGTTTCAGGGCTTATTAGACTGGGACCTAAGTTCATAAGTGGATTCCGAAACACCAGGAACACCCGTGCTTGAACTGAGATTCGAACCAAGTATACAAGAAAGGTCTGTGTTAAAGCTCTTGGTTAATGCCATCTGTCCATTCCGGTGACATAGTCTTAGTCAGTATGCACTTCATAGCGTCTTTCTAAGAGGTCCTAGCTATTTTCAGAGAAAACGAAGAAAAACTCTGAGCAGCATAAACGACAAGCGCATCCTGGGATTGAATCCGAAACCCGCCCATTTGCCAACTTCGACAGTAGAACCTCTCGGTCACTAGCGAGAGAAGTTGTGGCACTAGCGCAAGAAGGGGGGCTACCAAATGGAAAATTTATGTAGTAAATGAACTTGAGTTTTATTTAATCATTAAATTTAAAAGAGAATAGAATGTATAATTTATCAAAATTTGTATATATATATATTATCATTATTATTTTATTTATTTATCTTTATTTTATTTATTTATTTATTTATTTTTTACTATTCTCAAAATATTATCAATTTGTTTTACTTTTACATAAGATGTAATGTGTCTTTACCGTAGAATAATATGCATTTCTCTTACCAGTAAATCATGTATAAACCACTCTCTTTTCCCCACCCACGCGGTAGTATTCCCCTCTGAGGTCTATACCTCAGTATTGATCAGCAGTGAATAATGTCTAAAAATTCAAAATCTGAATTTTCATCTGAAATTTTTTTAATAATGCGATCTGCTGATTAAAAAATTTACAGAAAAAGCGGTTTTAAAATTGTTTCCCTCTCTTCTGTGAATGTAAAGGGAGATATTCCAATTATAATATCCAGGCTTTTTTTAAAAAAACAAGGTTTTAAATATTAAGGTCCCATTTATTTTGAAAATAAAACACTTCCTGCAACATCATATTCAAACATTTTTATTTATTTATTTTTAGAACGGAAAATAAATTTAAATTAGTAATTATTTGGATATATCATAACATAATATTTACCCTGTATAATGTTTATGGGTAAATAGTATATTATAATTTTTACTTATATGATAATTATGTAAATATAATATTTACCTTTCTAATATGGGATTACCCCAAAATGCGTGCAGACACGTGCAAAGCGACCACGGTAGGTCACCAAACATAAACAACATAACGTCTAATAATAACAGGAGACTTGGCGTTGCAATATTAAAACCCGAATAAACTACTACGTCAGAAACGCCAAAGAAAAATATTTGAGATGCATACAGCTGTTTGGATAGCCTTAAGCGTACCGTCTTCAGTGCAAAAAGAATCTTTTGCACTGTTCTTTTTGCACTGAAGACAGTACGCTTAAGGCTACCGAAACAGCTATATGCATCTCAAATATTTTTCTTTGGCGTTTCTGACATAGTAGTTTATTCGGGCTTTAACATAGCGTCTGTTTATAAATTCCCTAAACTTTGCCTATTTTTTGAAATTGATAAATCAAAAGTTTAAATGTTTAATTGAAAATTGATATCTTAGTATTTTAAAAATATTAAAATCCCCAGAGCATTTTTCATACCATTAAAAAGTGTATTTACCTATTTCCGATTAATTAAGATGCACAGAAATAAGCTTATTTAAAGTAGATAATATATACAAATTAAATTTCACTATAAGAGAATATTTTATTATTTTAAAAAATAAAATGTTTTGTGGAGCATTGTTAATGTGATTATACCAACAAAATAAACTAGTTAACTGATTCATAATATTTAAAAACGCATTTACCGATAAGCGAATCTTTAAAATTTAATGGAAAAAAAAAACTATTTTTGA
Organism: Salticus scenicus; assembly: GCA_963930645.1. NCBI lineage: Eukaryota > Metazoa > Arthropoda > Arachnida > Araneae > Salticidae > Salticus > Salticus scenicus. The sequence goes on from OZ005661.1 coordinate 92,433,681, forward strand.
AATAAATAAGATGAACATATATTTTTAAATTATTTTAAATTTAAAATTCTAATAATTACTAATAGACAATTAGTTAATTAAAATAATTATTTTTAATTACATAATTTTAGTAAGGTGAATTACGTATTGTCAAATAAATCTGTAACAGTACGCCCAAAAGTTATCTTTTTTCACCACTAGATAGCAGCACTAAACATTTTATTTGTGATTGATATTACAAAATGCAGTAGATAATTCGGTTGCTGTGAAAATATTGTAGAAATACGACTTCATATTTTATAAAATGTAAATAGTGCTTCGTGTGAGAAAAAAACCTAAATAAAAAACGTGTTTGAAGTGAAATATTATTGTATTTTTGATTAAGGCTGCATGATTACGTTTGGGTCCTTGGCCGGGTCGAATGCCTTGCGTTGTTGTCTTTCTAAGCGTTCTAGTCCGTAGTTACGCGAGTTCCGCAGAAATTTTTTAAAATGTGATTGGACTGACTGGCGTAAACAAAACGATTTGTGGTAGAGTGTCGTAGACGCGAATGTTTTTGAGAATTCACACACAGTGCACAGTATTTTTTTCTTCTTATATATATATATATATATATATATATTTTTTTTTTTTTTTTTTTTTTTTTTTTTGAAATTTCAAATAATATTGATAACAATAAAGTTCTTGGTAAAAACTACAATTAAATAATATTTGGAAACAAATTTGTAGCAAGATATGCATTAGTAAAATAAGTGCGTCCCCCCCATCCCCCCCCCCCCCCCCCCGCTCCTCACACAACAACACACACACACAACACGAACACACCTTAAACTATAATTATCTCAATGTTAATGCAGGGCAGAAAGTGGAGGGAGTTACATATTATTTTTCTAAAACATCAATTATTGCATCAAACCGCTGCAGCTAATATTTCCCCCGAAATAAGTTGAGTTATTTGAATTCTATATATTACATTTTTCTTTACAAGCAATTAATATAAAAAAAAGAGAAGTTAAATGTTAAGCAGAATAATATACTTTTATTATCTATATTATAAAACTTATGAATTCTAAAATTAATTGCTTTATCCTTAATATAATGTGTATATGTTTTAACAATTTAATCCCTCTTAATTACATACCAGTTTTACATTATTTTAAATCGGACTATTTAACCCGTTAACGCCTGAATTAATTTTGCAAAATATTATTAGCTGATTATTTCATTTCTAAATTGATATAGACAACTGACAGTAAAATATATTAACTTAAACAATTCTCCTGATAGTTTTAAATTTAAAGCCTATCCACATTTATTGACGTTTAGTGTTCTAGCGAGAAAGCTTCGAGATAGAAAAACTTTGAGATATCAGATTAATTTCCTATTATATGTTGACAAAGATCTCGAAAGTAAAGTATTATGATATATATTATTATTCAACTTGATTTAAATTAATATTCTTGCGCAAAAAGCAAACATATGTGCGACGAATGAAAAATCATAAAATGACTATCCAAATTATCAAATAATAATTAATAGTACGCACATAAAACTTTCAGGGATCATTTAGATTGACGCTATAAACTGTCACTGAAAAGCAGAAATCATTCCAAGAAACCACAAAAAATATACGTGCCATTTTATTAGCTGTCCTCAAATGAGGACACTGGGCGCTAACGAGTTAATGACGCATCATCGAAAGGTCACTGCATTAATATTAGCGTAAACATCAATAACATGTTGATTAAATTCACCACTTGTAATAAGGGTTTTAATACGTTTTCATGTATTAATAAATCCAGGAAAAATTACTGGATATGATGTTGGTTAAATAAGTAACTAAATAAAAACTAGTAAGCAGAAGGTGTCGGATAGTGCGAGAATAGTTAGTGAGTGTTATCTTTAAAAATCATATAGGCCTGTCCGTGAGTATTTTGAATTATTTATAAAGTAATAATAATAAAATGAAAATGATTACCTATTTTGAGACACGTTACTCACTATAAGAATGACTCTATATTATACTATCTTTGTGTTCAAATAACTAGCATTATATGTTTGAATGTCAAACATTTTGAAATTCTGTAAGCGGATCTCATTAAACTCTGTATACACACATACATATGTACATATATATATATATATATATATATATATATCATTAATTTCAGCCTTTATCAGTCCACTGCAGGATGAAGGCAGGGCCCGATTAAACTTACAACTGAGGGGAAGCACAAATCCATTTGAGGGCCCCCACTGACTGCTTGGGCTAAAGACTCATACAAACATCTCGAAAAATTTATAAATTTTTCGTTAGATTTTGTAGTTACCTGGAATTGAGGACAAGTAAATTCACTTAATTTTTGTACCAAAATATAAACTGGTGAAAGCCTATATTCACGACAATATATGAAATTATTCCATTATAAATCAATGTGTGAAAGCTTCGTTAGCATATTTCCTACATAATCTAGAAATGGTAATTGTGCAGTCAGGTGTACTGTGACTTTTTATAATCAGACAATGCTTTTAGACCACAAGCTCATTTTTTGCTTAATTGGGGGCCTTTTCAATTTTTTCCAGGGGAAGCACATGCTTCTCGTGCCTATTGGGTAATCAGGGCATGGATCAAGGCCTGTCCTAGGTTATTCCAATCTGCCTTATTTTCCACAATTCTTTGTCCACCAGCGGCCGAGTGGTTCCGTGCTAAAAGCTGTTAGACGTGAGTTGCCGGATTCAATCCCAGGTCACATCTTTTCCTAGCCATTTGGAGTTTTCCTTGGTTTTCTCCGAAACTTGCGTAAATACGGGCTAGGACCTTTTAGAAAGACCTCGCACGGAGGATGGAGGGCACTCCCTCTCACGCCTAGGACCCTAGTGCAACCTACCGGCCTTAAGAGCGGACAATACTTAATCTCGCCGGCAGTCTTCGCCCATGTTATTCTATGGGAAAATTTGTTTACATAATTACTCATTACCTACTGAATATTTTTCAATTCTGTTTTTACATTTAGAAAATTCATGAGCGTTAAATTAGTACTTTTTTTCCAAAAATAGATTTTTTTTTAATTTTAGTATTTCATTTTGCGACTAGAAAATGAGAAAAATGCATTTTGTGAAAAATTGCATTTTTGAACTCGAAATTAAAATGTAAAAATTTTAAAAAATGAATTTTTCAAAAATGAGTACTCATTTAACGGTTATAAATTTTCTGCCTGGGAAAACAGAATTAAAAAATATGCATTAGGTAATGTGTAATTGTCGAAACAAATTTTTCCATAGAATAACATTGGCCACGGCTATACGCGGGATTAGGTATTGTCCCCTCTTAATCCCAACAATTCAACAATTCTTCTCCATTCTGCACCTCGAAACTTGACGAGCTTATCCTTCCAATGACACTGTGGTCTCTTCCTCGGTATTTTCTGATGTCTCGGTATCCAAACTAGGACTTTAGTGTTCCATCTATCATCGTTCCTTTTGGCAAGGTGCCCAGCCCAGCTCATATATATATATATATATATATATATATATATATACTTAATTTTGAATAGAAAGTGATAAGAAGGTGTAAGAGTTTAAGATTAGTAGGCGTGATTAACAAAAAGAAAAAATGATAATAAATACAACAACAACGAATTAAATTATCAAAAAAACATTTGTAAAAATAAACACTTCATGTGAAAAACACCCTTCCTCTTCTTATTAATTTGAACCGGAATTTTTGATAATTTTTTACTTTATAAATAACTACATCATACCAGGGGTTTAACCTGGTAAAAAATTTTCTTTTTCGTTTTAGTTGAAATACACAAGCATTATTTTAGCTTTTTGCGGAAGCTAATTTAGCTTTTTGGATACTATTGATCTCTTTTACTTAACTTGGTTATCCCCAATTTTATTTTCTGTTTATTTAATTCACTAATGATTTTAACCAACCATCTATGCTTATGATTTAAGAAGCATGAATCCGCGAAACGTTGTTTTGATTTCAACAATAGAAAAAAAAGTAGCTATGTCATATGTGCATAATGAAAAGCGATTGAATAGGGATAGATAATTTTGCGAAAGAGAATGGCTTCGATGATGCAAATTTTGAATTCTGACATATTTTTAAATGTTTTTGCATTTTAACTTAACCATTAAAAATCGAAATTAAGTCCAAAATTTTAGTAAATAATGATTCCCAAAAATTTCATATTTTTTGCCTTGTGGATATTTTAATAAAAAGTACAGGTTATTGTATAGAGATTTTATGAAATTATCAAATTTCAGCTTTTTAGCTAAATTCTTACCAACATATTTCAGCAAAATGTGATATCTTTTAGCAAAATGCTAAAGAAACTAATGGCAGTTTAAACCCTGCAACATACTATTAAAATCCAATTGAATGTATGCTGGTTGTCCCCTCACGAAATGCTGACCGCAAAAAAATAAAAGGTACAAAAAAACTCAAAAATTCAGTGTTCATCATTTAAATTGCATTGTTCAAACTAAATTAAAAGATATCAACTTAAAATTCAAAGTAAATACAGGATAACTCATGTAAATAAAGTCCCCCACGGAAGGTACAGTGCTGCTATATATCCTGAAACTAGCAGTGAGGACGCGTCCAAAATGTTGGAGGGATGCCAGCTTGACCGACAGTTTGAAATCTGGAAAACATCCAGTAATTCCGCGCTCTGTGTTATTGCTCATTTTCTCCGAGTCAGATGACTGTCACCCCTATTTTAATATTGGACTCGTCACTTGCGCAGCTGCTTCCATGGTTTCATAAAATGTGTTCGAAGAATACAAGAAGAAGATATTTTTTTTTACTTATTTTCTTCTCTCTCTCTCTCTCTGTCTTTTTGAGTTAAAAAAAAAATTGTTTAGGACAAGAGTTACCGCTAGTTATTTAAAGTCAAAGCAAACAAAACTTACAAAGAAAAGGTGCAAAATTTAGCTATGTTTCAAATATTTACCAAGCTTTCAAATTATCCGAATATCCCAACTGAAAAATATGAAAGTATATTACTTTCACACCAAACATACCGCAAATGAAAGCGGTTTTGCATTCTTTTCCTTTGTCACATCAAGCTGAAATAAACTAAACTGTTTACAAAATGAAAAAAAAAATTGCACAATGTGTCTATAATTTTTATAGAAAGAAGAAAAAAACAGAAAACAAAAACAAAACAAAACAAATTCTGATTAGGCGAAGATTTTTTTTTTTTTTTTTTTTTTATATAAAATAAAATAAAATAAAATAATTATAAGATAAATATATATATATATATATATATATATATATATATATATATATATATATATATATATATATATATATATATATATATATACCATGTTTTTAAATTATCTGATGAATCATTAATAAAGTACGCGAGGATAAAAAAAATAATATTTAAGCAACATTTAAGCACGCGGACTCAGTCCAGTGAAATAATAATAATAGTGAAAAAAAAAAAATGTTGGTTTTAAAAATAAAATACTACTCCTTCTAGAACAACGTATATTAGCATCGTGAACTACATTAGCACTTATCAATGTGTATAAAAATTTTAAAGTGATAATGACGTCAATTTTTGTGAGATGCATAATTTAACTTTTTTTAACTTTAGGAATTAAAAATATTTATTTTTATGTCCAAAGAAAATAAACTCTTTTTTTTTTTTGCAGCATTTAAATTATAGCTAATATTTTAATGGCTATTTTATTGCTATTAAGAGCTTATTATTTTCATATTTTAATTAATTAAAGGAAAACTATTCGAAAATTCAAAAATCTGACTTCGAAGTATTGTGTTGTCACCGGGTTCTGAGCTACTGTGAAAGTTTCGGAAGTTAGTTAAAAATAGATTGCAAGATTTATACCGGACAAACAAACAAACAAGAATCAAAGTTAATAAAAACATGGTAATATATAGATAGTATATTGATAAATTTAAAAATTTCAAATATTTGAAAAAGTGAATTACTGTATTAAATAATATTGCTTAGCAATTAGTATCATTACCAAAAAGTTGTATTGTTACTCCATTTTCATTAAATGAGAAATAACTCAGGTGTTTCTTTTGAATTTTATTATTGTTTTCCTCGTAATGTATTCTAAATTGTGGATAGCAACAGAAAAAGAAGTATTGTTTTAAAAACAAGACTATAAAAATGTATCGTCATTTTTTGCGATAGACAATCTTGAATAACACAGCTTTTCTGGTAACGTCCAGTAAAAAAGAAAAAGAAAAGAGAAAAAGAAAAAAGCCTTTTGACCGAAATTTAATTTAGTTTAGGACAAACTTTCAATTTATCAGTTGCCTAAGAGAAATAAATTTCAAATAATTTGGTCTTCTGACCAATTTTGCCAATTCAAATTTTACCATACCCTTACGGACAACCGAATTTTGCCACGTTCCTACCTTGATGGTAATGTCCTTAATATAGTGCTGACAGGGGCGTTGGAAAGGGAGGGGCTCAGGGGGCTCAATCCCCCCACCCCCCTATTATTACGAAATTTTTTTTCAAGGCCAAATGAAAGAATCACCAATTTAAAACCAAAATTTGAGTCCTTTAAATGTTTTCATAATTAGTGATATTTTGTAATTAATATTAATAATTAGCGAATATTAATTAAGATTCAATTATTAATTGATTTTCTTGAGAATAATTTTCATTCATTTTTAAAATGAAATTTTTTAAGCCCCTCCCATGATTTTTGAATTGCTACGCCCCTGAGTGCTGAGGATGTCCGTAGGACGTATTTTAGTCTTTAGGATATCCTAAGAATGTCCTGGGGGAAAAGGGTGCCTCCAAAAAGTCCCTACCTCGTCTCTAAATTTTGAAGAAAATTGCTGAAAGTCCCTACGCGTTAGGACAAATCCCTATAGTAAGCAACATTACCTCACACATCAATGTCGTTTGGGCGCGTCGTGTGTGTAAGTCGACAAAGTTCGCCAACTAGCGTGGCGGACCTCAAACGAAAAGTAACATATATTATACATGTTATTTTTAATCCTTTTTTTAAATTTTTAAATTATTATTAGAAATCTATAAAATTCTACCAATGTAAGTTTAAAAAAAAAAAAGTAAAAGATAGACTCACTATACGTTTATGTACTAAAACATGAAAGTGTTTTAAAAAAATATCGAAAAATATTAAATTATTAACAAAGTATAAAAGCGAAAAAGACGAATTTGTTTTCTTATGGAATTAAAAAGGATACAGAATTAAAAATATGTCATCATCAAGGCTTTATATTAGAAGAGGAATTCCTACTAGAGAATCCCAAATCCTGTGATCATAAGTTAAAATTTGCCCTACAAAATTGTCGAATATTATAGTATAAAAAGGGTGGAGAAAAAAAAGATCTAATGTTTATTTATTAATTTATTGATTTATTTTTATTCATTTTCTTAAAATATTAGTGTTTCTAAAATAGGAAATAATTAATTTGTTAAACAGAAAAAATATAAATTTATCTTTCGTGGAAATAAACTCTTTTATCATGGCAAAACATTTTTTTAACTCCAAATATCACTAATGGCATATGTCTTTCAGAGAGTCATTGTTTGAAATGTTATGAATTTACAAAAAAAAAATTCACTTCCATATCTCATATAGTACACGCAACTGACATTTCACATCAAAAGCAAAAGAGTATACAAAAGTGCCTAAAGCTATTTCAGCCAACAGCATTTATACGCCAGCAGGCATGTAAAGCTCTTGTTCAACACTTCCTCTGGCCCTCACAATATCAGCAGGATGCTGCGAAGAAAAAAAAAAAAATGCGGGAGATCCATTGATAGTTGTGTCGGGCATTAATACCATAAAGCTTCATATCCTTTACCTGATATAAAAGAACTTTTGGAAACAAGGTTGAACTCAGGGCATACGCCCCTGGTTTTGATGCAATAATGTGAATATTTTCTGCATTAGTTATCGTAGATTGAACGACAAAATGTGTTGCACCTGAAATACGTAGTATGTTTCTAGTTTGAGATTTTGAGATCTGTCAAACAGTTCTATCCATTTTAACTAAAATGGATTTGAATTGTATTGCGTAACTTAAACTCTGTCATCAAACATTGAAATGTAGCTCATTAATCGAAACTTTTGAAATAACCGAAAAATGTCCTTAAGAACTATAACTATATAACTATACCTAATCTCGGTGATAGCCAAAGCTTACACTGAGAAAAATATATATATATATACCACCTTCATCTAGAATGAATAAGTGGCCATTTTCTAAATCCCTTAACTAGAAATATAGATTTCCGAGCTATGCGCATAAGTCACGCCAATGAACTGAATAGACGAAATGATCCAGAATTTCTAGTCTACACATTTCTAGGTGGTGAAACAATATTCTGAATATTCTGAATCTTTTGTATGACGAGAAATTCTCACTTGATTATCTAGAATTGGGTCATAAACCAAGATTATAATTGCTGAAACCCGCCTCTTGTGTTCGCATTTATTTGGAGATATTTTTAAATAGGTTTGACCTCGATAATGTAAACAAACTCTCTAGAATTCTAAAAGAGGTTTCTAGAACTCGCTTTCAAAGGGGACTAGAATTTATTAGGATGACATGGAACTACTTTTTCTAGAGCCACAATTTAGATTCTAGATGTCAGTTACAGAATTTTTTCTCGGTGTATGGGAAAATTTGTTTCCGCAATTACTCATTACTATTTTATTATTATTATTATTATTATTATTCCGTTTTCAAATTCAGAAAATTCCCAATCGTTAAATTAATATTCGTTTTCGAAAAATTGATTTTTTACATTTTTAATACTATTTCTTGTAGCTAAAATATTTGAAAAATGAATTTTCTGAATGTGAAAACGAAATAAAAAAAAATACACATTAGATAATGATTTATTGTGGAAAGAAATTTTCCTATAGAATAACACGGGCCTTGACTATCGGCGAGATTAGGTATTGGCCTCTCTTAAAATGTTCATTACTGCACTTTATTTACTTCCTTATGAACAAAATTACAATTGATATGCTTTATTATACTTATGAAACATACTTTAAATAAAAACTCTAGTGTAACTTCTAAAATCTTAAAATTTATTTAAAACTACTGAATAATTTAAGCATCGTGTAGCTTAGCTTTTGCGCTTTTCAGGCTTAACTTATTTCATCAATGGGCAAAATCGTTAAAAATTTGCTCAAAGCTTGTCTTCACTATATATGTTGTAAAAAGGCATTTTTTCCATTCATTCCTTCCTATAGGGCTTACAGAAGCCTTATATCAGAACATACAGTGCTGTTTTTGACGAGTTTGCCTATTCAAGCATCCATTTTAACAGTAGTAGTAATCGTTTGATATCTTTTCAAAATTATTGCTTTCTATTCTATTCCATATATCGTCAAATATCCTTCTATTAATTATTAGGTCTTCCAGAAGCCTCCTTTCATAAACGCACAGTGCTCTTATTGATAAGTTTGCCTATCCAAGCACCCTTTTTTGACAGCAGTAGTAATCGTTGGCGATCCGTTCAAAATTATTGACTTCTAATTGAATTCCCTGTGTCATCAAATATCTTTCCATTAAATATTGTGGCTTTCCGAAACCTCATATCATGCAGACAAACACAATACCTTATTGATGAGTTTACCTATCCCTGCACACACTTTTTTGCCAGTAATAGTAATCATTGGATATCTGCTCAAAGTTATTGCTTTCTGGTCTACTTCATATGCCGTCAAATGCCCTTCCATTAATTATTGGAGCTTCCAGAAGCCTCATTTCAGTGACACGCAGTGATCTTATTGATAAGTTGTCCTATCCAAGCACCTTTTTTTGACAGCAGTAGTAATCGTTGGCAATCTGCTCAAAATTATTGACTAATTGTATTCCATATGTTATCAAATGCCCTCCCATTAATTATTGTGGCTTTCCGAAACCCAGATACACGCAGTGTTCTTATTGATAAGTTTGCCTATCTAAGCACCTTTTTTTTTGACAGCAGTAGTAATCGTTAGCAATCTGCTCAAAATTATTGACTTCTAATTGTATTCCATATGTTATCAAATGTCCTTCCATTAATTAATGTGGCTTTCCGAAACCCAGACACACGCAATACCTTATTGATGAGTTTATCTATCCCAGCACACACTTTTTTGACAGTAATAGTAATCATTGGACATCTGCTCAAAATTATTGCTTTCTGTTCTATTTCATACGTCGCCAAATGCCCTTGCATTAATTATTGGGGCTTCCAGAAGCCTCATTTCAGAAACACCCAGTGCTCTTATTGATAAGTTTTCCTATCCAAGCACCCTTTTTTGACAGCAGTAATAATCGTTGGCAATCTATTCAAAATTATTGCCTAATATCTATTTCATACGTCGTCAAATATTTCTCTGTTAATTATTGGGATCTCCCAGAAGCCTTCATTTAGAAAACAACAGTGCTCTTATTGATAAGTTTTCCTATCCAAGTGCCCTTTTTTGGCAGTAGTAGTAATCGTTGGAAATTTGCTCAAAATTATTGCCTTCTGTTCTATTCCATATGTCTTCAAATATCCTTAAATAAATTATTGCAGGTTCGAGAAGCCTATGCATCATGATCTTGTTCATGAATTTTCTTATTCAGAACGCTTTCTTTTGACAGAAGCAAAAACAATTTAAAATCTTCTCAAAATCACTGCCTTCTGTTTTATGGATTTTGTCGTTCATTGCCAACGCAAGAGATAGAAACCATGTCCCTAGCATTCAAAAGTATAAAATAGTGTCAATACGGAAAAACTTTAAAACTAGGCCATTTTTTATAATGTTTTAAATACATACCACAAAATAAATAAATAAATAAATAAATAAATAAATAAATAAAAAATAAAAAATCTAAAATAATATTTAAATGTGCTGTAATTTCCATTTCATTGACTTTTTCCAAGCAGATTCTTCTGAATATAATACTATTTTCAAGCCTGTAAATCAACTTTTTTTGGGAAAAGTTTCAGTGTAGGCAGGACGAAATTACAATAAATAAATACACTAGCTAAATTTTGGGGCTAACAACTGAAATTTTATCGTTTAATAAATTTATAACAAATGTCTTCAGCAAATTAGGTCCACTTCGTGGACACTAATTTAATTTGTCATAAAATTTTACATAAGGTATTGCTAGACATCAAGTATAACTAAAAGAAAAAGCATCAAGTTATGTGTGTTTTCATCCATAGATGTTGAATTCAAAGCTTTATTTTAATTTATTATACTAAGATTATTACACATACAGCAATATTTCTGTACTGAAAATATAAAGGATTTAAGTCCATATTCTTGATTTTTCAGGAGACGAAAAATAAAATTAAACTAACTAAAAACTAATCAGACGAATCCATTAGGAAAAAGAGATTAGGTTGATTTATACCCTTTTTACCATTCAGTGATTGTCAATCTTCATTTAATAAAGGGAAAAAATTTGAATTAAATATTTTATACCATACATGAATGGTAAATTTCTAACTTGAACCTTTTTTTTATCAATGGATTTTCTCAAAGACTAAATGACATAGATTTAAATCCTTTATACCAATCGATAGGGAATTTTTTTCTGAGTCTGACTATGTACTTAACTCAAAATCGACATTTTTGGACTTAAATCCTTTATACTTACTTATCAGTACAGATTTAATGATAGTGCTTCTCTAGAAGAGAACTCAGCTGGGCTCATAACTTTACCAAGTTCAACGTTATTTTAGACAGGTACCGCTTTAATTTTACTTAAAAACCTAAACTGTTCCCTGGCTGATCTATTGCAGCAAATTAGTCTAAAAAAATTCAAAAATAATATCACTGTTCTAAATGTTTTTAGAATAAGTTTTTTTTTTTTTTTTTTTTTTTTCTAAATAGAAAAATAACATGTTTCTTTTACATGGAAAACTATACGTTTTTAACATAATTATGAAAGGAGAAAAAAGAAACTGGTGTAAAAATCCTCACCAGAAAATATACTGAAGAAATAAGAAGTTCAGCATTTACTGACAACCCTTGAGCCGATCCATAATTTTCAATTCCATGTAGTATCAAAGGAATGAGAAAATGTCTATATTTGTCAATCACAATAAGAGGATAAAATTATATATGATGAGAATATCCATAGTGACTCCAAAGACAAATGCTTAAAAAGCCAAGAATTACAGAAAGTAACTTATAATGACATAGACCTATGATAAACTATCCAAGACAGCCTGATATATATATATATACATATATATATATATATATATATATATATATATATATATTTTTTTTTTTTTTTTTTTTTTTAACTGGCTTTTAATTATTCAAATCTACATTATTTGTCTATATAATTTTCTAATAATCATTATGCTCAGAGAAAACTTTCATTTTTTAAAAAACATATATATATATATATTTTAATCGTCCTTTGTGTAATTATTTACTTGTGATCACTGGCTTCCTTCATTAACTGTTAACTGTGTCTGGTATATATTTTTTGTTTCCACATGCTGTAATCTTATTTCTTTCTACATAATCCTTGATTTATAAGAGTGTATAAGCCTTATCAGTTTTATAAGTTTACAAATTTTCAACTCATTTATACTTTCACATACCATTTTGGCGTAAGTCGTAGTTATTTTTTTAGCATGAAACTCAAAATTACATAGAAAATCGTCTCTTGCTTACAGTGTTCAAATTATGCCCCGAAAATGTTTTCAATATTGTAAGCTTTGCCTTCATTTACGTGATTTTTGTGTTAGCTTTTGTAATCGATTTTGTTGTTTTTTTTTCCTTCTTCGTAATTATTTTGAGTTTATATATATATGGGCAAACATATTTTTATTAAAAACTACAGTGTGCATAAAATTATATTATTTTAATGTTTTATAATATTACAATATCCTTTGTAGAGGAGTAATTGTAGAAATATATACAATACGAATTCTTTATTTTAATTCCCCAAAGTCAATTAATTTTCTCTGTGTCCTTGGTATGAATAGTGTTTTTCTCATTTCTCACTTTTTTACAATGCTTAACCCTTTCGCTACCAGCGTCACATATATGTGACGATCCGATTTTCTTACCTGAGCCCGGCGTCGCAAATATGTGACGGGTGTTCATTATCAGTTTGTGATGATGTATCCCATATATGTGACGACGGGGCTACCAAAGGAATTACCTATCTATAGCCCAGTGTCACTTATGTGTGTCAGTTTGCAAAATTGCTAATTTCACTTAGTTAGAAAGTTATAGATACATCCCACAAAAATAAATGACAATTGGTATCACACTTAAATAATAAGACGTCTGGACTGTGGTGGCAATTTTTATCCTGAGGCTCTGGTAGCGAAAGGGTTAAATAATTAAATAAATAAATAAAAAATCTTCGACAGTTTTTTTTTTTTTTTTTTTTTTTTTTTGTAATCCTTTTAAAAGATTTTTTATATATCAGAGTGTTTATAGATTTCACCAGTATGATTGCTTGTATTATCTTTATCACAATCTCCTGCTATACTGTTCAAAAAACTTAATGCTCTGAGCTATACTATTAACTCTTTGTGGATCAAGGTAATTTCCACTCATTAATTTTAAAAACACCAGAAATTACGAATAAAGTTATGAGAGAAAAAAATATAGATCTTTTTTTCAGCTAAGTAATAAAAGTAAAATTCTGCTAAGAAATTCCGGGGTGAATTTTTGTAGTTTAGAATTACTAATAGCGTTTGCGTGGCGCAAACGCTTCGCATTAAAAGGGTTAATGAAATGCCACTATTAAGCTTTTACTTTAGAAATGCATTGCGATTAGCTTACCGAATTATTCATTTAGTTGATTTTGTAGGAAAGCCTCCCCTCTTCTCTATCTATAGCCGTATATGTAACAACCTGTTAACACTCATTTGAAAATTACTCCTTTGAAAGACCCCCCAAAGAGGGCACACAACCCTAGGCCTATGACTCACGCGTAATCAATAGGCCTTACTCTCAAACACAAACACACATTTCAAAATTATTTGTAGAATCTTCTGACAATCATATTTCCTAAACTGAGAAAGTTAGAACGACAAAATTTCAGAAATGAGTTAAGTCTGGTGAACAGGTGAGATTTTTTAACTTTTGGTGAAAATTGGAAAACCGGAAGGGGGATATATGAAATCGAAAGTAGGACCATAAGTCTGTATCTCAAAAATGGCTCTAATGATTTTCTTCAATGTTGCTATGTGAACACCTCACTAGATGTCCTTTCGAATGTAGTAGTTGGTTAGTTCGGGAAAATTGGCAGGCGTCCTGTAAAGTAGGTCAATTTCAGGTCTCGCAAGTGCGTCACCTTTAAAAACAACGGATTTTTTTCAAACTCGACATATTAACTCTCCTTCAGATATCCTTTCGTATGTAATTGTTGTTTTCCGGTTAAAAAATGAGTTTGCCAAGTTTTGGTGAAAGTCGGTATCTGAAAACGGCTCTAACGATTTTCTTCAAAACTGCTATATAAACCCTTCTTTAGGTATTCTTCCGCATGCATCACGTGGTTATTGCAAGAAAATTAACAGTTATCCTAATTAGGTAGGTCTGTTTCAGATCTCTTAAATGGCTGTTTAAAAAGTGCTCTATTTTATTATTATTAGTAGTAGTAGTAGTTATGTAAACTCTGTTTTATATGTTTTTGCATATAAGTTACTTTTCCCTTGCATGCAGGAAAATTGTTAGTTGTCCAATTTCTTAGGTCAAGTTTATGTCTTCTGACCACATTATCTCCGAAAAGTGCATATAATACACATAATTAGTGAGTAATGGAAGTCGTGTGCTGTTACACATCACAATTGTTTTTTTTTTTTTTTTTTTTTTTTTTTTTTCTTTTGGACGCAGGATTATTAGTTTCATTCTGTATTTGTATTTTTAGTAGACCAGTTTTGTGTAACACCAAAATAAATTAGCAATATTAGTCCTATCATTAAAAATTCGGTAACAAATGAAAGGGGTGATTTTTCTGAATCCAGGGTTGCAAACAGTTTTTCGCCACGACAATTAGATTTTTTTTTAACTAACTAAAGTATGAAATTTAGGTGGACACTTCATTTTAATTCATTTCAGTCATTTTAAAAAGTACGTGGCCCAGTTTTACGTTAAAAAATGAGATAAAAAATAAATTAAAAATTTAAATTAAAAATAAAAATAAAAAATAAAAATTTTACAGATTGTAGTTAATAGTCCTTCGTACTAAATTAAATTCTGTCTTTGATAGAATTTTTAATGTTTTTTTTTTTTTCTATTTTTAAAACTCTCCTCCTAGATCGGATTAAAATTATCATTGAGATTGTAGAATGAAGCTCTAGCGGCTTTATAAAAATTACCTGTTCCGACCCCTGACTAAAACTAATTAAAATGATATCTGTAAAATTTAATTGTTTTGTACGGTACCACACCACAAAAAGAGCAAACATGATTTTCGATATTTAAGCAAACTTTTGAAGAAGAAGGGGAAAAAAAAACTAATGAATATTTTATGTATTTAAATTGTATATATATATATATATATATATATATATACATAAACTAATTGCTCTCAAAGAAATATGTGATAATCTATCTTCATATATTGACCATTATCACAGATTAGGACCATTTCTTTTCACCTAAATCGGAATCAATTAAATCCAATTAGCACCAGGACACTATTTGAAACAAATATTTAATATATATAAAATTTCTATTTCCTTAAAAATAGCTATCAACTTAAAGTTAAAGTCTTATCGATGAACAATGTCACTGATATCATGGCATTTGATTTTGCTGACCTGTTTAATAATATTAATTTAACTGATCTTCATCATATCATCTTTGAAAAATTTAAAAGTCACATATCTTTACTGAAATGCTTTTCTGCAACATCATTCAAGACACTTTTAAATTTTATTATTCATAACAATTACATTCTACATAATAATAAAATTTATATTCAAAAGGTCGGTATTCCACAAGGAGGATGTAGCTCGAGTTTGTCAGCTGACTCATTCCTTTACCATTATGAACAGGGATTATGTATTGAAAATGTCTATTTTTACCGGTTCATTGATGACATTATAATTTTTTGTGTCAATAATTTTTCCCCTAATTTATTCAAATTTCAATATCCTCCTCACCTCACCTTAACTCATAATCTCCTTAACAACAACTGTATTAGTTTCTTAGATTTAAAACTTAAACTGGAAGGAAGTAAAATTTATACTGATCTGTATGACAAAAGACAAGATTTTTGTTTCAAAGTAAATTTATTTACACATTTTCATTCTTGTCTTCATATCTCTTACAGGAATATCATTCTCAATCACCTCTTTCGCATACATAATCTTTGTTCATTTAGGTATAAAAACAAAAATATCTCTCACATAATTAATGCTGCTACAAAAATGGGTTATCCCAAAAAAATTATTTATTCAGTTGTTTATCATTAAATGTCTCTGTTTAACACACACACACACAAGAAAAAAAGAAAAAAGAAAGAAAAAAAGAAAGAAAGAAAGAAGAAACCTATTGAAGGTTTAAAAAAAAATGATGGATGGGTGGGCAGATGTTTGATTAAGGAGGATGGATGGTGTGTTTGGCTGGTTGGTTGGAAGGGTTTGCTCTTGAATTAAAATTAAAAAGAAAAAAAAGGGATTATTGCTATTGCAAGTTACATTCTTCTTATTTCTTCTGGTTGTTGTTATGAATTATGAACTCTTTTTTCGTTAAATTTAATTGAGTGCATTTGGCTGTTAGTGGCTTCCCATGTATAGTTTGAACAATAAATCCAATTTAATAACAATAATAATAATAATAATAAAACTTTAATAATTGTTGATTGCCTTGTATGGCTTATCCTTACATGTGTGCTTTTTGGGACTATTGCTTGTGATTGAGTCTTTTTATAACTTAATATTTAATTCTTACTAATAACTTTGAGTTTAAGATTAATTATTTTAGGATTAATAAGATTAAGATCAACTAATTTAGTTTAAATATTTTAGGTCTAACATTATCAAGATCCACTAATCAAATCTCTAATTACTTAAATGGTGCCACATATTCTCTTAATTCCTGAAGTTAAAACTTCTTAAAAATACTCCTTATAGCATTGGTTTGTTTGAACCTGAATTAATTTAACTGACTTATTGTTTATCTAGCTAAACGCTAGATGGCGCTTTCTCACTGCTGGCTTAGTTTTCTAACATTAATTTCCTTTCTATGAAAGGTTTAATGTTCATTAGTTTTAATATTATGTACAATTTAAATTAAAAATTTAACTAGATTAAACTTTAACTAACTTCAAATTAAAATTTCACTAACCCAATAAATAATTACTCAGTGAATTTAATTGTTAATGAAACAGCTCAGACGTTAATTCTTTATCGATTAATCGATGTTTGCTATGCTTTTATTTTTAATTTCAATAATATGTTGGCATCTTCCGATTCTCCAGTTTGTGTAAAAGTTTTACATGTGGCTACTCTGCTTATTTCTAGTTTTCTCTATGGATTCCTTGATGATTTGATTTAATAATTTATTTAATTTCTCATTCAAATTGAATTTGTTGCTTTGATCGGGGCTGGAACAATATAAATTACTATGATTAGTTATAATGTTTTACGAAATCTATGCAGCTTTCACAGCTTTATGAAGTACATGCCCCCTGACGAGTTTTTACTTCTAATTTTAAGAATTTTTATTCAATTATTATTTCTGTGGTCCTTTAGTTATTTTCTCTGTCATCTATATATTAATAGGCAAGCATGAAATTTGTAGTCCCTTTTTAACATATTAATTATGGGAGTAGAGGGTTGAAAATGGTATCATTCGAAAGGTATGGTTAGCCGGAAGGTGCGAATACAAAAATTATTTTCTTACGATGTCAAGAAGTTATTTAAAAATACATTTATTTTTTATGCATTTTCCCCCATTTTTCTCTTTTATACATGTATTCCTTATTTACATTAAAAAATACCTAAAAGTAGAAAGTTGTTAAATCTGGCAATTTCATAAAGCTCAAATAAAACCATAGACACAGTAATTTGTATAATGTAGCATCACTATACGCAAGCGAAGTGATGACGTCATTGTCTGTCCATGGAGCCATGTAAAAGATTTTCTATGTTAATCGTCTATTGGATTTTTTGTAAAAAATTATTAAAAAATAACGGAAATTATCTGCCGATTTTAATTCCGATATTTGGGTATAGTTATATATAAGTTACTGTCTACATGTGTTTGATAGAGTTATTTTTTCTGTAAAATTGATAAAATTTTAATTTAAAATCACAAAAACTCCAGAAAAAAAAATGGCAAACTTCCAGTTTCGAATGTAAACATAAACATTTCATTTCAAAGGGTGATATTTTAACAATAAATATTCAACTAATATACTAAATAAAAGGAAAATGGATTTGTTACTAACTGCTGCATGTATAAGTAGACGATACGGAAAAAATTCCGATTTCTGTTTTTTGCTGAATTTACATGTTTTGAGCTTTCTTTACGTTTCAATAAACTGAAATTGGCTACTTATTTTTTAAAAAAGTGTCTTTATTGCTAGCTTTTGTGGGAAGAAGAAGCAAGTAGAAGATACATAAAAACTTTTGATTTTCGGTTTTCGATGAATTTACACGTTTTGAGATTTCCTTGCATTTTAATTAAGTGAAATTGACTACTTATTTTTATTTTTTAAAAAGTGGATTTATTATTCTTTCCTCTGCATATATAAGTAGAAAATATAAGATTCAGAAAAGTTTTAGATTTTCGGTTTTCGATAAAGTTACACGTTTAGAAATTTCTCGAACTCAATTCGACCATTTTTAAAAAATATTTTTTTTTTTTTTTTCAAACAACTGTATTTTATGAACCAATCGAATTAATTTAACAGAATTTGATACTTGGTTGGGCCTTGGTTTGACATGATACCTATTAGCTTCTGGGCTGTATCCCACAACAAGGGGCGTTTTCACGTTGCGATTTTCTCTCATTTCAGGAAAAGCTAACATCTACAGAGAGAAATAGTTATATTAAGTAAAACTCTGCTGATTCAGTTAGAGTGAATATCGGCAAACAATTGCGGCAGCTGTGTTGCAATTGCATTCCGTTTAGGACAAGACAATAACTTTGCTTTGCCTCGCTTTGCAAAAAAAAAATGGTCGAGTTTCGACCACTGGGCGATACTAGTAAAGTTTAATGGTCCTTTTCTTATTATTATCATTCGTGTCGGCGTAAGTAATTTAAATTGTTTTTGTATTGGTTCTTAATCTGTATCGCAACATTTTTGTGTCAGTCTTACCTATAAGTTAAAATTAGTTCTATTTTTGTTGTGTTGGTATTGTTTTGAATCTATTAATTGCTAAATTTTAAGGTCAAATTTTATTACGATATATATCATTTATATATATATATATATATATATTTATTTAAGATAATTTTTCTCCTTACTTTAAAAATGAAGATAACTTTTTTTCCCCTCTAACTAGAGTTTAAAAAAATTTCAGAGGTTTTTTTTTTTTTTTTTTATTGCTTTTGAATGTTTTTCATAATCTAAGTTAGAGATAAACATTCTTCCCAATTACCTTTTCGAGCCATTCCACAAACACGTTTCTAATTATTTTTTTTACTTTATTTTATTTTATTTTTTCATGGAGCTGATATTGAAAGTATTTTTTAAAAGTAAATTAAAGTTAAAGCCGAAAAAGATAAACATCTTTAAAAAATATATATTTTAGTAACTATTTACATAGAGATTTTCAGTTATTTTATCCATTACTTTTTGATATAACGTTCATAGATAATCCTTATTTATTTTATTTTATTTTACTTTATTTTATTTTATTTTAAAGAATACATTAAAAAAAAAATAAGGTCATCGTCTCCGTAATAGTTGAAGATGTATACATATTAAGTATTTTCACGTTTATAATAAATGTTTGTTTTGCAGAGAAGCGAAAAAGAATGATGGTTTATAAGTTTAAGAAAAAGATTAATCGGCTGTGGAAAAAAATATATTAAAAGAAAGTTTTAGTTATTGTTAATATAAAGATTTTAGTTTTATCTATTTCACTATTTTTTTTTTTTTTTTTTTTTTTTTTCCCTAAAACAGGATTAATTTATTGTTATAAAAACAACCCCCCTCCCCCCCCCCCCCACCTTTTTTTTTTTTTTAGAAAGAAGAATTTTAACGATTGTTGACGTAATAAATTCAGCTTTTAATGTAAGTAGTATTGTTATTTTAAAGTTCATAATAAAACAATGTATTGAAGAAAATTGAACTATTTAAAAGATAAGTTATTAAAATGTATAAATCATATTTCATCCCAACAATGGGTAGAAACCAGGAAATAAACCTAGACAAAAATAATTAAGAATTTAAAGTACAACCCAAAGAACTGAAGATATCATATTAAAAAAAATCTGGAGTGACTCCACTCGACTTTCCAAACATTGAGTAATTAACGGTTTTGTAGATAAAGTAAAGTGAGAGGAGTTGTTAAATAAACAAAGGAGAAATTATAATAGGGTGTTTTAGTATTTTTCTCCATAGTACACGTTGTTTAATTTAACGCTGTTGAACTTTGAGTCCATAGATCATAATGATAAAAAAATTTTTGTTGTGTCCCTGTAAAAATCTATAAAGGTTAGATTCACCAAAATGCTTATAGTTACTACAACAGTGACTTATAATATTTACATAAATTTTCAGCTCTATCGAATAAGGCATTTAGACGCTATCGCCCTTTAAAGTTTGAGCCCTTATGCCACAATGATAAAGAAATTTGCATTGTGTCCCTGTAAAAAGAATCATAAGTGCTAGATTCTCTAAAGTCCATAAAGTTCGTATGACTGTCACCTATAATATGTATATAAATTTTCAGTTCATTTGAATAAGGCGTTTAGTCGCTATCGCACTTTAAATATTTTGAGCCTATAGGCCATAATGACAAACAATTTTTATTTGTGTACGTGTAAAACTCTGTAAGTTGCCAAAATCTATACAGTTTGTGTGATGGTGACCTAAAATATGTATACAAATTTTCAACTCAAGCGGATAAGGTACGTAGGTGCTATCACACTTTAAATAATTTCACCCCATAAGCAATAATGATACAGAATTATTTGTTGTGCTCTTGTAAAAAAACCTATAAATGCTAGATTCACTAAAACCTATACAGATTGTGATAGTGTGACCTATAATATGTGTATACATATATATATTTTTTTTTCTCAATTGAATGAGGCATTTAGACGCTATCGCACCTTACAAATTTGGTCCTATAGGTCATAATTATAAACAATTTTTCTTTTTGTCCCTGTAAAAAAACTATAAGGTGCTAGATTTACCAAAATCTATACAGGTTGTGCATCTATGACCTATAACATGTGTATAAATTTTTTGCTCAGTTTAATAAGGCGTTTAGACGCTATCGTACTTTAAAAATTTGGCCCCATAGGCCATAATGATAAAGAATTTTTCTTAGTGTCCCTGTAAAAAAAAAAAACTATGAGTGCTAGATTTACCAAAATCAATAGGGTTCATGCGACGGTGACATACAACATATGTACCAACTTTCAGCTCATTTCAGCAAAGCGTTTAGATGCTAGCTGTTCACTCACACACATACACTCACACACATACACACACGTACACACACACACATACACACATACATACATCATCGTTAAAATAGTGAAAACTGACTCAGGGGACCTTAAAACTTATATAAACATCAAAATTTCGAATTCGGATTTTTCACATGATTACGATACTTCCCTTACATACGTATGTTCGGAAAGTGAAAAAGTATTATAAATAAAATATGATGAAAAAATGAAGGAGCCCTCGTTAATAAGTATGAAAAAAACGGGAAAAGGCAGACAAACGTCAACAGAGTTACTTATAGATCTAAAGTTATTAATTCTCAAAGAATTCCTCTTTTGATTTGTTAACTTTGATAATTTTTAATCCTTTTCTCATTTCCGATTACCTTTTTCATAACGTTTAAGATTTAATTATGATAACTGTAATGAAATATGCAAACATTTCTCTCATCGGTAGGCTTAGTGTTATGGTTATTGAAGTTCACTTCTGCGTAAGTAATTTAAAATGAGTTAACTATTAATTGGTAATATAATTAAAATAAAAAAAATCTGTGAAAACATTTAAAATGAACTACAATCTCTTTTAACTCTGTAATGTCGGTATTTTCATTTATCTTTTGATTGCTATATGCGATACTTGAAACCAAGTATCACATGAAGAACTATAAAAAATGAATAAAATTGACGGAAAGAAAAAAAACAGTAACTTGATTATGAAACATACAAATTCATTACTTTTTCAAGGGCATTGAATGAATGTTGTATGCAAATTAGGTCATCTTTTTGTCATGCTGTATGCAAACTGCTAAAAATTTACAACATTCAATGCCCGAGGTCACCTAAAAGACTTGAAAAATAATTTCAAATAATATGTGGAAAAAAACAAGAGAGAAATAAACTTATGAAGTGAAAAAAAGAGAGAAAGAAAGAGAGAAACATATTAAACTTCAAACACCAAGTTTTTCATAATAATTTAAACCTAAGAAAATATATTAAAACTAAATTTTAACTTTCTTTACTTTTGAAAAGTACGCCGAAAAAGGTAAAACACTCCACAACAGCCATGAGGCCGAAAACAGTTAAATCCACAGTTAATAAGGGAAACGATATATATAAATATATATATATATATATATATATATATATACACTCCTTCTCATATTTATAAGGACACTTTATGTTTTGAAATAACTAATGTAAAAATAATTGAGAACAAGATTATACTAAGTGCACTTAATATATCTAGCATTCTAAAAACCAAAATTCTATAATTTTTTTAATATGAAACAAAATTAACAAAAAGTAATGGAAAATATTTTTTTCTCCACGTTTTTAGATGTTCATAATTATAAGGACAATCAAGATTTACTCGTTTTATCTAACTTACTAGCGGATAAATTACAGTTGACATGCGAATATGTTAACTACTGGGCTAGATTAATTCATATATAAGCCTTCAATTTTTATTGGACGGACATTACTGATAATTCCTCGAAAAAAAGGACGTTCATGTAGTGAAGTACGATAAATGTGTTTTTTAAGTGGAAAGATAATTTCAATCCGCCGAATTTCTAATGAAAATCAAAGATGTAAAATTGCTGAAGGAAATGTGATCAAACGTTGAATTGCTATTTCGATGGGAGAGAGATCTGGTGCAAAATCAGAGTTGTTTTACAGAGATCGAAGACTCACAATTCCTCTAACTGTTCTACTCATAATGACTGCTGATGAATTTGTTCGTAATTTTTAACGAAAGGTTGGGGTCCACATTTATGCATGTTTAAAATAATTAATAATATGTTAAAATGAATAAAAAACCTGTAATAATCAATAAGCATTTAATGGGGGGAGAAACATCTGTATTAAAGTTGAATAAAGACAATATGAAATGATAAAATGTTGCATTTTCGAATGAAAAACATTTTCTTCTTGATTAACCAAATAATATTAACAGTTACTGGCACTATCTGAAGATAGCAAAAGACAGAGCAGATTTTTTAAAGGCAGATATGAATCGGGCATTTAAAGGTGGATCTCTGGGAAGCTGTTTCTACTGAAGGCAGAATGAATTTTGTAATTTTTTCTATTATTAAGAACATCAAGAGAATATCCGCAAATTTTAAACGCAGAATTCTCAGGTTTTTGTTAGAATTTGGGGGTAATAATATTTTTTTCAAAAACACTTACATTTTTGCTGTACTTCTATAGCAATAGGAAATAGTTTGAACAAAAAACTTCTGTATTATTGCTTTTCCTATGGCCTAAAAGTTGAAAAAAAACCTTAACTTATCATATTAGAAAAGTGCATGCAAGTCGAAAGCAATTTTAAATAGTTTAAATGTATTCAGAATATCATCTATGCTGTATGAAATGGTATTGAAACTGAATATTAAAAAAAAAAAAAATGTGTATATATATATATATATATACACATATATATATATATGTGTATATATATATATATATACACATGGTATATATATATATATATATATATACCAGAGAGAATGTCTGATTGTTTCACCCTAAAAAGAGACCCCATGAAATATTAATTTAAAGAATAACTGAAAAGAAAATTCTAAGATTCGAACTGTCCTTATAATTGTGAACACCTAAAAAATCGTCTTTTTGACCGTATTTAAAGTTTTTTAAGATAGAAAAACGATAAAACTTTTTAAATATTGTCTATTAATGAAATTCAAATTAATAAAAAATATATTTGTTTAAATAATAGTGTTCTGTGTTTAGTTAATATAGAAAAATGGGTGTCCTTATAATTATGAGAACCAGTGTATATATATATATAGGGGAGAAGGTGGTAATATGGACCACTTTTTATTTTTTAACAAAAAAGGCTCTTTTTAATGGAATTTTTTCAACAATAACTACTATAATTTGACAAAGTATCCTTCCACTGAACATTTAAAGTTATTAGAAGGTAAAACATTAAACGATTTGAAAACTATTAATTTTTTTTAAACATAATACAAAAATAGCTGTCTTAGAAAGTGGGGTGGTAATATGGAACAACAAAAAGTGAAACAAAAAAATATTTATTGGGTTATTTATTTCAGAAAATATTACTAAAAAAAGGAAAACCTGAACATCTAAAGGAAAGTATTGTAAAAAACACGCATATTTTATCAAAAAACATAAAGAGGAATTTTTTTCTTGTAAAATATTGTTTGTAAAAAACAATAATCCTAAAGTTCAAATTCGTCATACTTAGGAACAAAAGTCACAAATATAAATGTCACCTTCACATCCACTGCATAAAACATGTACCCATTGTTGGCATAGAACACATTTAATTCAAAGTTCTCCGGCTTATAGTAATATGGAACACATTGTTCCATATTACCACCAATCAACATTTTATAAACGATCCCATGAATTTTAAATTTGAAAAATATTTATCCATAATTTAATCCTGCTATTTTACTATTCAATCTTACAGTTAATAAAAACAATATTAATAATATCTTATATTTATCAATAAGGATGTGAAAAATCGTCATGAAACTTACCTTGTGAAATTTTTTAGAACTGCATAAACAAAGATCCGCCTGTTACACCATAAACAAAACAAGCTATACTAATGCCAAGCGGTATAGCAATTAATATGATTCCCATTAATTAAGTTTACTTTAGTAAACACAGATGGCTCCAGTAGATAAGCAGAGAAAAGCTGTTTCATATTACCACCCTGTTTCATATTACCACCTTCTCCCCTATATATATATATATATATACATACATACATTCGCATGATAAAAATCACACCATCTTGAGCTTAGTGTTATGCTCCTAATTGTTAACATTAGCGTAAGTTATTAAATTCTTCACTTTATATATAAAGATATATATATACGGATGGGTGACAAAATAATATGAACACTTTCGCTTTTTTACGTTTTGTTAAATATCTTGAAAATTTCTTCGGGAATCATATCATCTTGAAACTTTTGTAGTGTAAAGAACGTGTTATACCTCATACGTTTCAGTAAAATTTGTGTCGTGAATTTACATAATATTTGTTTGGGGTTTACATATAAATTGCTCAATATCTTTGGCTATTAAATTAGGCAAATGAAATTTTTATAAAGTTTCTTCATGTACAGTTAAAAATTATTCAGTAGAAGTACTCATATTTCGTGAGATATTTAACATATTTTCATTCTGATTGCTCTATGCTGTGCCTAATGTAGTATGCCATATTTCCTGAAAATAGCTTTGCACTCTGGGTCTAATACCCTACGTGTTTACAATTAATAAAGTGGAAACTGTTTTTGCAATTTTTTTAAGAAACCGTTATAACTCCATGTATGTATGTGGTAGCCTCATAAAATTTTATACAGATAGTGAGAAGAGTCTTCGTAATGACATGCTGCAGCCAAAATGCATTTAAAGCATTACTTTCTACAGGGTGATTCAAGACATTTTGATTTTTGTTTAAATTTTACTGGTCCCCTTTCCCTTTTCACGACACAACTTTTACTGTAAAATATGAGGTATAACATGTTCTTTCCACTACCAAAGTTTCAAGATGATTCCTATTTTCATCTTAGAGAAGTATAGCACAAAATGTCCAATGGAAGTCAATTTTGTGCCGACATCTGAGAAAAGGCTTTTCTTTCTTATTTATTTATATATTTATTTATTTATTTATTATTATTATTATTTTAATGATAAAATAGATAACTTTGTTTTAAATTATCACCTATCTATGATTCAAAGATTCGTCTTAAAGGTATTGGAGTTTTCTTTCTTTTTTTTTTTTTAATTTCCTAGATTGAAAATTTACACTTCCTGGAGGGTATATCCCACGAAAGAGGGGTGATTTTTCTAAATACAAACAATTTATTTCTAGTTTACTACTTTTCTAGTTTAAAACTATTATTTTTATTAGTTTCATAACCATTAATTAAAAACAAGAACGAAAAATCACGCGGTACGCATTGATTATTAACACTTTTCAACTGTACGTACTTGTTGTATCGTATAACATTTAATGTTTCTTTGCCTAGTTTATCGCACAAAGGATAGACAGAAGTAATGAAAGGCATACTGACACACTATTTGAATTCATAGTCATTCTTGAACATTTTTGGAGAGTGTTAAAAATGCTTGACGCAAAAGAAAATACAGCCCTTACATTTTAATTGCAACCCTTAATGCATCTGAATATTTTACTGTAGCCCTGTAAATCCGAAGGTTAACCATATCATATTCCAAACAAAACATAATTTTAGCATACTAACAATAAATGTCCATTTCTTTATGATATTTTCTGTAGAAAGTTATTCAAAAGTTATTTATAAATATACCTATCCTAATATGCAATTCATAGGTATCTTTTTGGGTGTCCCTGTACAACAAACCAGTTCTACAGGAATTTGCCATTTCAAATAGAGAACTTTCCAAAGTGAATTTGAATAACATATATCAATTTTTTTTTTAATTCTGAAAATATTTCTGGACGCTGGAGTCGGGTAGACGGACAGAGAAACACATGGACAGTCGAACAGACAGATACAAAAATTCAAATGATATTTACATTCAAAAAGTGTTAAAAACGCTTAATGTAAAAGAAAATGCAATTCCAACGAATTTCCAGTAACCGCCTTTAATGTAATTGAATATTTTTGTGTGGCGCGGTAAATGTTAATGCTAATTATAATACAGTCGAACCTCCTTAACGTGAATCTCAAGGAGCATAAAATTTTGTTCATGTTATCAGTAGTTCATGCTATCAGTAACTAATCTTCATATAACTAATCTAAATTTCATTTTGACCGGGATTGTGGAAAAAATTCATGTTAAAAGTAATTCACGTTAACAGTGTTCACGTTAACGAAGTTCCACTGTATATTCTATCGAAATCATTCTTTTGCGCATATGAATAACATATTTCAATTTCATTAAGATTTGTGCAAAATAAAATTATTAAAATTTGATTTATAGCAATACCTCTCGTAGACCACAATACTTTGGAATGCTTTCAAGTGTCCCTGTACACAAACCAGTGATGGTATTTACTCCAGTTTCAATGGGGAACATCCAATAGTGAAAATATGTTATTCAACATATTTCAATTCAATTAAGATTTGTGCAAAGTAAAGGTATTAAAAATTATAGAAATATCTCTCATAGAACACAATGTTTTGGAATACTTTCGGGTGTCCCTGTACACAAACCGGTAGAGGTATTAACTCCATTTTCAATAGAGAACATTCGATATTGAATTCGAATAACATATTTCAATTTCATTAAGATTTGTGTAAAGGTATTAAAATATAGTTTATAGGAATACCTCTCATAGAACACAATGCTTTGGAATACTTTCGGGTGCCTCTGTACACAAACCAGTAGAGGTATTCACTCCATTTTCAATAGGAAACGTTCGATAGTGAACTTGAATAACATATATTCAAGTTCAAGAAATTCCATGAATATTTATGGGAGTTAGAGCATGGAAAGACAGACAGGCAGACAGACAGAAAAACCAAAGTCATTAACATTTTTCAACCTGGTTAGAAAGTGTTAAAATTTGTTATAAAATGTTAAAAACCTTTAATATAAACGAAAATGCAATTTCAGCAGATTTCCAATAATAACCCTTAATGTAACTAAGTATTTTTGTGTGGCCCTGTAAATCTGATGCTAATCATACAATATTCCATAGAAAGAATTCTTTTGTCAATGAATAACATATTACAATTTCATTAAGATTCGTGCAAAGTAAAGTTATTAAAATTTGATTTATAGCAATATTACGTCTCATAGAATGCTGTTCATTGGAATACTTGAGGGTGTCTCTGTACACAAACGAGTGACGGTGTTTACTCTATTTTCAATAGGAAACATCCGATAGTGAACTTGAATAACATATTTCAATTTAATTAAGATCTGTGCAAAATAAAGGTATTAAAATATTGTTTATATTAAATACCTCTCATAGAACACAATACTTTTAATACTTTCGTGTGTCCCTGTACACAAACCAGTAGATCTAGGAATCCACTCTATTTTCAATAGGGAACATCCGATAGTGAACTTGAATAACATATTTCAATTTCCTTAAGATTTGTGTAAAGTAAAGGTATTAAAGTAGGGTTTATAGCAATACCTCTCATAGAACGCTATACTTTGGAATACTTTCAGGTGTTCCTGTACACAAACCACTGATTGTATTTACTCCCTTTTCAATAGGGAACATCCGAAAGAGAACCTGAATAATATGTATCAGTTTCAAGAAATTCCGTGATTATTTACGAGAGTTAGAGTGCGGACAGACAGACAAACCGAAGTCATTAACACTTTTCAACCTTGTTGGAAAGTGTTAATTGGTATGTTGTGGCCATTACATGACTTTCTTCTATATTTTCCTCTACAAATTCACTCAGTCCAAATAATTTATTAAAATTAATTTCCATAATGAATGCTGTGATTTTTTCTCATAGAAATAGGTGTGTGAATATGAATCCGCCATTTTTTGGTTAAAAAAAAAAGAAAAGAAAAGAAATTGCTAGTTGAAAAAATGAAACAATTATTCATTGAAAGTATGCTCCATCTACAGCTACAAATTTCGCCTATCTTATGGACAATTGACGGATCCTCTCTCTGAAGAAATCCTGGTCCTTGGAGGTGATCTATTCATTAAGCTAATTTTCAATCACGAGAACTACTGAACTGCTGTTCAGAAGGAGACGACAGCATCGACCGAAACAAGTAGAAATTTAAAGGTACTGTGCCTGGTGAATACAGCGGGTGGGATAAAATTCCCAATCCTTTCATTTTTAAAATATTTTTTTCATAACATTTTCAACATATGGTTTTGTATTGTTATGCTTTTTTTTTTTTTCCTGTTTTTATTCACCCATTCTGATTGTTTTTCTCCTATAACTCACTTCAAATGTAATAGTCATCATTGGTAGACATCAACATTGATAGTTTCACCAGTTTCCAGCAGTTCATAATATTCACTTTTCTGATATCACCAGATACAGAGCATATGAAGATATCTCTTTGTTTGTGATGGACTAACAACTCCAGGTTCCTCCCAAGTATTTTACGTTTTGGATTCTGAAAATAAATCCATTTTTCATCTGTAATAACTTTCGATGCAAAAAGAACTTTCCTTTGTTGCTTTTGAAGCAGCACATCACAAATGGTTTTTTTTTATGCTCCATGTCTCTTTCTTTTAATGCATATGTGTAATCCTAAATAGTGTTTATTTGGAATAAATTTCGACATTTTCAAGCTGACATTTTCCATCTCACATCAAGTACTACTGAATACAAATCAAGCATCGCCATTTCATAGTACACGTAAGCAGTACTATTAAAACCACAGGCTGCTTACGTGTACTACAAAATAAAGATGCTTGGTTTATACTCAGTAGTATTTGTACTAGTATTTGTAAGCAGTACTATTAAAGACACGGGCAAAGTCAAATCTACCATTGCTTTATCTTGATTTTCTCCCCCGACTCATGACTGGTTTGGTTGCAGGCAACCTGGAGGTGCTGTCACTTTCAAAGATAGTCGTGTACAGCAGACTGCTTTATCACCTGAAATGTCTTAGATCTGATCAAAGAAACAAGATCTTCCCCATGTGTAGGAAATGCAATATGGCACATTTCACCCCTGA
Source organism: Salticus scenicus (assembly GCA_963930645.1). NCBI lineage: Eukaryota > Metazoa > Arthropoda > Arachnida > Araneae > Salticidae > Salticus > Salticus scenicus. The sequence goes on from OZ005661.1 coordinate 92,463,906, forward strand.
ACATCTGCTTTCCTGCTCCTTGTTTTGGACTTTTTGACGATTCATGGTCTCATGGATCTGGTTTAGCCTAAAGCGCAATATCCACTACGGTTGGTTCGAGCGGCGCTATTCAGAATCCTTTGATGTGGTCAAGCGGTTGGACGTGGTTCGACGTGGTTGGTTGTCAGGGAGAAGTCCCTGGCCCTAACCCCCTGTTGAGATAATTGAGGGGCCAGAGGCAGATATCTTTGTCAATTTTGCATACTTTCCTTTGAAGTAACTGCGCAGTCTGATAAAATAAGGTTACAGTTGAGGACAAGACATTTGGCTCTTTGTGTCGGAAGCGTGATTAATGGTTTTTTGAACCTCGAAGTTTCAACCTTGGTGGAAACCGACCTTAAGGAGCCTTCACACACTGGCAACTGGAAAGCTTCAACTTCGGTTTCTTCTGATATTTCTTTGATGTGGTTTTTGAGAATCGAAGCTCGCTCGAGCCCTCCTTCACAAACCCCCTAGTGCGATAATTGCATGGGAACTAGTCTCTTTTGTAAAAAAGCAATAAAAAGTAATGTCCTTCATTGTAAATGTGTGCAAAATTTCAAGGGTCACTTTTGGACAATAGATAATTTATGACTTTTGAAGCTCTGAATGTTGCCAGAGTTTGAAGGAAGCTTTAATGACTAACCAGATAGGATAAGCAACAACAACAAGACACGAGCGGAAAGGGCGGAGTCATATTCATACACCTACTACCACACTAAATGCCCAAAGAAGTCTGTTCACTTATGATTTCATGATCTACTAACAATATCTTCAAAAGAGGACTTTTTTTTATGAAAAAAAAAAATGGATAAGTTTGTTTTAAATTATAGCAGATCACTGTTTCAACCCTTCTTTTTTAAAGGTATCGACGAGCTCTTGTTGAAAATTTGCCCCCATCGAGGGATAGTTCTCCCCCAGAGAATGGATGATTTTCAACAAAAGTTGATAGGCACTAATTTATGTCAAGATCTTACAACAAATCAATTTGTATGAAATTCTGTGCAGTAGTTCCTGAAGTACAATCGCCACAATATTTTTTTCACACATACACACAAACAGATACACATTTTTTTTTTTTTTTTTTTTTTTTAATGGTCAAATATTATTTTACTCCTTTTAAAAGTGTAAATCCATCGAATATCGGAAGTCGAAAATTTTTACGAAACTAGTATTTTCTTCTATTGAATACAGAAGAAAGAACTTATTAAAGAAGAAAACATTTATTATGTACATTTATATGAAATTTTGCCTCAAACTGTCATATAAAAACTTAAAAAAAAAAAAAAAAAAAAATGGAATTACAACGCTATCTGTCGATCCGTCTATCCCAAAAATCAGCATCAGTTTAGATCAAATTCCAACTAAATACCAAGTTTCCTTGAATTTTGTTCATTGGTTCATGTTATGTACAATATTTCTGATACACATCGACAGACAGACATTTTCTAAAAATTGTCAAATCGTGTTCAGGACATCTCACGACGTGTAAATTCATCGAAAACCGGAGGTCAAAGTATTTCACGAATCGACTATTATTTTCTTATATATGTAAATGAAAGTAAATAGGGAAAGAAAAGAACCTTTATCATGGACAAAAATAAATTGATTATCTAACTCTTAAAGATTATACTTAAAAACTTTTGGAATTACACTTGCATATCTTTGATAGAAAATGCCATATAAGAACCTAGAATTACTGCTTCCACTGTAAAACAAGACTTGAGTCACTGTCAGAGCAGCAAGTCTGTGTCGTGGCCCCTTAGTTTCGAGTTTCGTTCAAGGCAATTTGTGTAAGTAGTGGTGAAAAGTATCCTATTGCACGAAAATGCCTTTGTAGGGCATCGTCTTGCATTGTTTTTCTCGATAATCCTGAACTTAGTAAGACGTATTTAGGTATCATGAGTTTTGATATTTTATTTGTGGAGGAGAATTGTTTTCTTTTAAAAACCTTTGTCTTATAAATGACTTCAATATTTAAAAAATAACTGTAAAAACATTAAAAAGTATTTACTTCATACACTAGAATTAATTATAGGGGTAATGTTTTCTGTTTAGGAAGTTTTTAATGAATAAGTATATGAATAATATTATTAAAAAAAATAATATTATAATACTGCTTTATTTATTTATTTATTTTTCGCTACACAGCTTTTCTGATACATTTCATTTGATATAAATATTAAAACAAGTGGATTTTCTCATCAGGAGACAGTACCGCATTTATATTATCCCTTACTAAGAAGTCAATTGTTATTTATTCATTATTATATACTAGCAGGCTACACCCGCTTCGCTGGTCACTATATTTAAATGAATCTTCAAAAGAATTGTATCATTTATTTTTCACATCACATTATAAATAAAACTAAAATAATTACATTGAAATCGCTCTACACTTCGCTTCGGGTAACCGCTGCCTACGGCAGCTCTTTTTCTGCCCGCACTGCATCGGGAGCAGGTTCCCACTGCCTGCAGAAATCTCTTTCCTGTACATTTCAATATGGGTATTTATTGACGATGGTGGGTCTGCCATTATTTAAGAACTACGATTTTAAAGATAAATGTATCTCAGCGTCTATTAAATATTTTAGTTTTTGAACCATGTATTTTATAGCTCACGCTATTTAAACCATATTACAATTTGATTCCGACCAATATAATGAAATAAAATAAAAAGTATATTTTCTTTTAAAAGGAATTAAATACATAAAAAACAAATAAATTTCAATCAGTTTAATCCTTTCTACTATGTACTACCATTATTTCCTGGCAAATACTATGAATAAATAAATAAAAAAATGATAAGAAATTATATTAACAAATGAAAAATAATTGTTGTTATACTGCAAAAATTATACATAAACATAACTGTTATAAATACGTTTTTAAATTTTAAATTTAATATACTTAATTTTTTCTACTGCATTACCATTTTATTTTCAATAAATATAATAAATTAAAAAGAGAAAAAAGATTTGCCTTCAAATGAATGTATTAAATAAAAAATAAATTGCGTAATATAGCCGTTGCTAAGATACGCAGACGATTACAATCGAAGAATAAATTAATGAAAAATGAAACAAAAAAGCCAATGTTTAAAATCGAAAAAAACATTAATTTAAAAAATTCAAATTCGAAATTCAAAAAAATCTCGATGAGGTGCACACCTACAGGGTCCCAGGTATCTATATGCCAAATTTGGAAGCTCTGTGATCAGTAGTATGAGCACCAGAGCGCAGACAGACACACACACAGACACTTCTCTTTATTTATATAGATAAATGTATATAACAATAACTCTTTTAAAAATTAGGTATGTTTTTGTAAGAGGGGAGGGGGAAATTACCACTTAGTTCAACACTTGATTGAATAATTTCTTACTTTACCCAGCATGTGTATAACACTTCTTGAAATATAAATCCAGTAATTTCCATGCATAATCCATAAAGTGAAGGAATACAATTGCATAGCCCTGTAAATTAATTACTGATTCTACGTATGTCACTTAATACAGAAACCGTTTTTTAAATGTCTTTATAATGTATGTTAATTTAATGATGTTAAGTTTAATGAAAAAATGTTTAAATGCACTTAAATGAAATGCCACTGACAGACAGTAATGTATCAAATTCCTTTGCATATTCCTTTCCTGAACACGAGTCACAAACACTACATACACATACACAAACATATAGATAACTTAATGTAACTCATAAATATTTTTATGTATTCAATTATTACACAGCATTATATATATAATACTCAACCTGGATAAAAACCTTTTGCATTTAGAAACATTCCCTTCCTCCTTCTACAAAAGAAAATGATAAAAATTTTCAATATAAAAAAAAAAAAAAAACCTCGTCAATATCTTTAAAATGAATGATTGAAAAGAAATAGATCTGTAATAATCCGAAACAAAGTTATAGAATTTTTTTCATTTTTACCCCATGTCTAAAAAATTTCTTTCCAAATTTATTGTGTCACTTCTCTGAGATGAAAATCATCTGCACTTGCTATGGAAAGTAATTTTGATAACTAATAATTTTCAAAGTGGGAATTTGTACTTGTAAATATTGTTGTGATGGCTATAGCAACATATATATTTTAAATGATAAGTCCAATGTACTTTGCAGTCAAACCGTTTTTCTAACAGCAATATCAATGCATATGCATCAACAAGCTTTGTAGTATATTTCTGATTGACATTTTTGCTATGCAACGGGAGAAAAAGTGAACAATGAAAACGGATGTAGAACAAAGAATACTGGAAATGCAGTAGTGTTTGTTAAACTTACAGAATCATGGTGCTATCAGTGATGTCATCACAGAATTATATGTGTAGGATTCCAGAGATAGTATAATACTTGAATACGAAATAATCTGAAACGAAGTTTTAAAGACGTGTTTATTTATTGGGGAATTTTTTCCCACACTATTTTACTGGATGTTGTGTTGGACTAAAAGGTTAACAGTATTAAACCAAAGCTTTGTTTGATTAACGCCAACAGGAATTTGATAAGCAAGAAAATGTCTTGTGAATATTGAACAAGGTCTTTAAAATATTCTAAATCACGTATAAGTGTGCAGTCCGGAAGAGATTCATGTAACGGAACAAAAAATTCAAGACCTTCAGAATTATGCATGTTTATTGTATTTTAAGTCCATATAACAGTGAAATGATAAGGAAATTCAATGTAAAATAGACTAAGTAGATTAATGCTAATTTTTTGTAAGTTCGAAAATGGTCAGAATTCGAATTAGGCAAGGAACACTGTTAAAAAAATGCAGAAAAAATACAGAAATTCTCTGTAATTTCAGAAAAAAAGGCGTAAATTACGGAAAAAATACGTAGACAAAACGTATTTTACGACTTTTTTTCTGAAATTACAAAGAATTTCTGTATTTTTTCTGCATTTTTTTAACAGTGAAATATGATGCAGGATATTTCTGTACTGATAAGTATAAAGGATTTAAGTCCAAAAATATCGATTTTGAGTTAAGTACATAGTCAGACTCAGAAAAAAATTCTGTATCGATTGGTATAAAGGATTTAAATCCATGTCATTTAGTCTTTGAGAAAATCCATTCGTAAAAAAAGATTCAAGTCAGAAATTTAGCATTAATCATTTGTATAAAATATTTAATTCAGTTTTTTCCGTTTATTAAAGGAAGGTTGACAATCACTGAATAGTATAAAGGGTATAAATCAACATAATCCATTTTCCTAATCTATTCTTCTGATTAGTTTTTAGTTAGTTTATTTTTATTTTTCGTCTCCTAAAAAATCAAGAATATGGACTTAAATCCTTTATACTTATCAGTACAGATTTTATTTGCGGTAAGCTGGTATTACCTCAATGATTACACATTTCTGAGATTTTTTTTTTCTTAAGGTGATTTGTTTTTCTGATGTGTTTTTGGATGCTTATTAAGAGAAAAATATTAAAAATTTCCATCGCGTATAATTTTGACAGAAAATGGGATTTTTTGACAGAAAGCTTAAAACGCCACTTTCTCAGCTCCTAGCTAAGTTATTTCCCTGAAAATCTAGGCGATGTGACTGAAGAACAAGTGAGGTAATTTCATAGAGACATCAAAGAAACGGAAAGGAGGTATCAGGGCATGTAAAATAGACTAAGTAGATTACTGCTAATTTTTTGTAAGTTCGAAAATGGCCAGAATTCGAATTAGGGAAGGAAATATGATGCAGGATATTTTATTTGCAGTAAGCTGATATTACTTCAATGATTACACAGTTCTGAGATAATTTTTTTCTTAAGGTGATGTGTTTTTCTGATGTGTTTTTGGATGCTTATTAAGTGAAAAATATTAAAAATTTCCATCGCGTTTAATTTTGACAGAAAAGGGGATTTTTTGACAGAAAGCTTAAAACACCACTTTCTCAGCTCCTATCTAAGTTATTTCCCTGAAAATCTAGGCGGAGGTATCAAGGAAAGTAGGTATCAAGGCCGATGAAAGGAGGTATCAAGGCCGATAAAACATTAATATGTTAGAAGATTGTTGTCGGATGCTGTTTAAAGACTGCCCTCTATTAAGCGAAAAATCTCTAAACGAAACCTCGATTTAAATAAACAGAGGCATTTAAATAATATTCTATATCTGTACTGATAAGTATAAAGGATTTAAGTCTATATTCTTTATTTTTCAGGAGACGAAAAATAAAGTTAAACTAACTAAAAACTAACCAGCAGAATCGATTAGGAAAAAGGGATTATGTTGGTTTATACGCTTTATACCATTCAGTGACTGTCAATCTTCATTTAATAAAGGGAAAAAATTGAATTAAATATTTTATACCAAAGATTAATGCCAAATTTCTGACTTGAATCTTTGTTTACCAGTGGATTTTCTCAAACACTAAATGACATGGATCTAAATCCTTTATACCAATCGATAGAGAATTTTTTTCTGAGTCTGACTATGTACTTAACTCAAAATCGACATTTTTGGACTTAAATCCTTTATACTTGTCAGGGCAGATATAATAGCTTTTTTTAATGTATTTTGTTCATAAAGAGTTTCGATTTTGCTATAGCTTCTGTATGCATTGTTCATATCTTCATCTTTGACCCTTACGCTAAGAAAAAACAAGCATTTCTGGATTCAGCGTACAAAAAATAAATATATAAATAAATAAAAATAAATATATAAATAATTCACTAACTGGACTTCAAGATTTAAATAGGTTCCAAACTACTAAGATAAACCACGGTAATTTGTTGATTTTATTTTCTCTCACTTTCTGTTATCTATATATTGTTAAGAAAGAGTTGTTTTGGGGTCAAATTTTCGAAATTGAGTTTTTGTTATATTTGCATGTTTTAAGATTTGCTTTGCCTGTGCTTATTTTAAGATAATTTCTTGTACATATGTCTGAAATGTAGAATTTATTTCTGGCATTAAATTTTTAATTTTCTAATAAGAAATAACATTTTCATGCATGTCCACTATTGGTACAATAAAGCATCGTTTATACATCTCTTGTTTATAAGTCTTTTACATTTATACCTTTTTTTTTTTTTTTTTTTTTTTTTTTTTGTGAAGTCCCGATTCATTCCCATTCATTTTAATGCAAAAATTCTTCGTTAAACGCTGCTAATATCGGTTATACGTCTTTTTCACTTTACTAAAATTCGCAAAATTTCTCGACCTATCACAATTTTCCATTCTAAATAAGACATATTTTTCCTAGAAAGTATCGAATAATACTGATGAAAGAATCAATTCACAGTAGAATTTTTAATACTCATGGACAAGCAGCGAAAATCAGACGAATATTAAGGATCTTTGATGTTATTAAATAACTACCTGTATGGACATAAATCGTATGCATATTATTAAAAATACGCAATATATATAATTAATATTCAAAATGTGTTCATATAGTTCTTAAGAATTGTAATATAACATTCAATGTATGATATATGTGATTAGTACCCAGTCATGAATTAATATTAGGACTTTCTCACTTTTTATAAAAAATCTTTTTTTAAATTAATTATTGTCTTAAAAAATATAATATACATTTACTAACTTAAGAAATTTTATTAATTAGTATTTTCGTATAATTTTTGCTTAGGTGTCATTAAATTTGTAGTAATCAAAGTGTTAATAATAACAGGAGACTTGGCGTTGGAATATTAAAACCAGAATAAATTACTACGTTAGAAACGCCAAAGAAAAATATTTGAGATGCATACAGCTGTTTCGGTAGCCTTAAGCGTACCGTCTTCATTGCAAAAAGAATTCTGAATCTGGAGAAGTGCTCATATATATATAGGAGAGGGACCGAATTTAGTTCAACCAATGGGATTACGGGAAAGGTGAGGAGTGTGGCCAATAGGAAATTAGGAATGTTAGCTGTGTAAACAGTAGAAAAATTAAGAAAATGTGGACTGAATGTAAAATTTCCAACAACTCACAGGAAATCACAATTAATAGGGAAAAGCGAAATCACAATTTACAAGGTTTTTAAAATTTTTATAAATATGAAAAGCCTTAAAGAAATCGAGTTCATGAATGGATTCAGGTCTGCAAATTATTTTAGCTGAATTAAATTTAAAATTATAATTTTCCTCCCAGCAATGTTTAGAAATAGCCGATTTATTGGTTTCTTTTTTGCGGACGTAATTCATATGCTCTTTTAGACGAAATTTAAGACTGCGTTTAGTTTGGCCAATATATGATAAACCACACTGACAGGAAATACTATAAATGCCCCAAGAATTATGCATATCAATGGGATCTTTTAACTGAGAAATGGTAAGTTTATTGGAAGGCGAAAATATTATTTTAAAATCATATTGTTTGAGAATTTTAGCTATGGTATGACTTGATTTAGGAAAATAGGGTAAAACAATACTGATATTAGAAGAGACTGATTTAGTAGACGAAATACGAGGGAGTTGTAATTTTTGGATAGCTTTGTATATAATGGAAGGGTCATAACCTCTGTCAATCTCAAATATATTTCTTTGGCGTTTCTAACATAGTAATTTATTCGGGTTTTAATAATCAAAGTGTTATTATTAAAATTTTAGTTATACATCTTTTCGTTTATATGTCCTTTTACTTTAGTCCCTTGAAAGACGTATAAACGGTGCTTTACTGTACCATAATGTTACCATTACCTGCAATGGACAATCTTATCCAGTACCGGGTCATTTAATTTTCAGGAGACAACGAATATAGGACACTGGGTAGCATTCTTCCGAATACGAAATGAGGAATGGAATGTGGAATCATTTCACTCGAATCTTGTTGGAATATTTCAATATATTCATATGAGGGATTTTTTAACCAAATTTTGTAAGAATGTTTGCATTTCTCAGAAATGGCATGCAGTAATCCAGTAAACATTTGAAAGCAAGACTAGCTACCGATGTATTTATAAGAGTATCACACAAGGGGTTGATTGAAAGGTTAAATACAAATTAAGGTTAAATTTAAATAAAACAATTTGACTGAAGAACTGGAATTTGAATGAGCCATTAATAAAAGTTATACAGAGTTAATTTTTTTCAGTTTATGACAGAAGTTTATATATATATATATATATATATTATTCTATTTACGCACTAATTTTACAGAAAATACCTCTTATTAATTAACTATATATTTCTAATAGCTTCACATTTTTACATTCTTCTGTATTTAACAGAAGAAAGTTTTGGAATCGTAAACATTTTCAACTTTCGATAGATTTACACGAACGATATTTCGATTTTTTTTTTTTTTCGATAGATACGTTCTGAAAGATCCAGAATATGGTTTGACCATTTTTATGGTTTGACCATTTATGGTTTGACCATTTGACCCGGAGAACGGGAAGGCAATATCTCGCATTCCATTGTATATAATTGCATAAAACTTGGTATTTGAGAGAACCATCATGAAATAATATGCTGATTTAATTTGGGTGTATATCGGTTAACAAGTGATGCTTCTGCGCTGCAATTTACCCCGTGAATAGGAAAGCTAAATCTCGACTGCTATGACATATAACTGTACGAAATTTTATATGTGAGATAACCATTATGAAAATAATATCTGACCTAATTTAAGTGTATACTGGACGACAGGGAGAGCTGTTATTGTGATTTTTCCCATAGCTACATCTCAGCATCTTTCATTAAAATTGCACTAAACTCCATATGTAGATTTTTTTATTGTGAGAAGCTATGATTAATCTTTTATACATGTTAAACGGTAAGTGGCACTGTAATATAGAAGGATATAGAATAAAGTTTTGTGATGGCTACAACATCCTAGTTTTTTTTTTTTTTTTTTTTTTAATGACTTTTCTGCAAAAATTTAAAGTTGTCCGCTACTGGAATAGAAAAGTGTCTATTACACGGCTTTGGTGTGTCCACTAGTGGCACATTATAAGCTATTCGAATTATTGTTATTATTATACCACTATTTATATTCAGTACATATTGATATTAATATATCCATATTTGTATAACCATATATTCATTATATATTCATCCATATAATTTAGTATATATCTATATATTCAGATGCACTAGTCTCTAAGATTAAGAGCAGTTGTATAAAACATCGGTAGAAAACTTCCTCAAAGTGTCCATTGCTGGTATAGTTGTTACCTTATAACGATTATTATTACTCCGTAATTTTACTGTCAAATCACTGTGACTGTTGCTTTATGATGATGTATTATGTTATATTCCTGATGTTTCAGGATAATTCGTCCAGTATTTTTTAACATAATCCACAAAGCGTGTAATCCATTATGAAATACTTAAATCTAATTTATAAAGCTTTTTTTTTTTCTTGATTGAGTTGTATAATGATATGGTGAATGATCTGTTTTACAAATAAACAAAGTTAAATTACGCTGAATATATTTTCAATAATCCAGCATTTACAAGTCAAACAAATTTAAACAAATAAAAAGAAAAATTCACTTCGTAATGTGATGATAATTTAACCTAAAACTAACTTTGAAAATTAATTAGTGTACACAGTCATCGAACTGTATAATAAAAAGAAGCTTAAGAGAATGCCATAGAAAGCCAGACTCAAATTGTTTTTTAATAACAAGTTCTTGAGAAGCCAGAGAAATGGCAAGAAATATAATGGTAAGAAGTAAAAATAGTTGTTATCTGTGATATACATTAGGTTTAAATCGTTTCAAAAATCTTTATCCTCTTTTGCATACAAGTAGAATCTAGGTAAAATTTCGTGCGACTAGTATAAAATAATTTTTATACATAATGAGCAAAAGGTTATCATTGACATATATTTGGCTGGTTTTGGAGAGTGGTAGGGTTATTTCTACATCAATTTTCAATTTATATATAGATACATCATAATGCCTAGTTTTCTGCAGTTTTTTTTTTTTTTTTTTTTTTTTTAGTTTTAAATTTTTTGGGAATTTTAAATTGCGCCTTTATTCTATACAATAATTGGCTGAAATCTTACTTTATAATTTATGTATACGATATATATATATATATATAAATTTTCGGGAAACACAATTTAGCCTAAATAATCCCAGGTGGTCTACAAATTTGAATGACTGACTTTTTTAACATCAACAAAATTGAAAAATGTTTATAATGAATTCCGTTTGTCTGCTTCTTCTTGTTCCCATTTATGTGATTTTCAGATTCATTATGACATCAGGTTTTCTATTAAAATATAAATAACACTACTGGTATCTGTAGAAAGATTTACAGAAGGATTCGGATGCCTTATGGTCTATGAAAAGTAGGGGAATGTCTCTGGTTATGGCACTCCACCATATCTCTTAACAAAAAGCAAATATGGTGGATTTGAGTACTGTCAAACATGTATTGTGACAGTACGCGGTTTTTGTGCTAACACTGAAGTGAATAGATGCATTTTCTTAGTAAGTGCAAACATCGACAAAAAAGGTCTTAGAAAAAGCAACACAAAAGTGATTTGTGAATATTTTCAGAATGCGATAAATCGAAGTGAATTAATTCAAAAATGTAAATGTAAGGTATATTAATTCAGTTTATTTCTTATATTTTGTGGTACAATATCGAATTCAGCCAAAATGTGGACCGAAAATTGCTTTTTCTGCTACTATAAAAATGGCTGCCATTCCCGGTTATGGGCACACTTGTTTTTTTTTTTATTTATTTATTTTTTTTTTTTTTTTCCATTTAAAACGTGTGTTTGACTTGCAAACGTTCATATCAAAATAACATATTTGATTAGCGTTTATATGTATGTTTAGGCTTTTTTAGTAATGTCAACCGCAAAAACGTCAACCGATCAAAAAGAAATGGATTTAAATGCGCTGGTTAAAACCATTTAGGATTACATAGTGGATAAGAAATCCATAAAATCATTGCAGCATCTGAGTCCCTCTAGAGGAAGCCTAGAGAAAGTAAGGCAACTCCACCTTTCAAAGTGCCGGCGAAACGCCTTAAAAATTGGAGTCTTAACAATCTGACGATGTCGACTTTTGTGTCATCTGTTTGACGAGCCTTCCACTATGCCTAACAAGAGTCATCTCAATCAAATGATCGTCTGGTGCATTTCAAGTGTGCTAATATACATGCAAATTATTTTACTTGCGAGCATTGAACTTCTGATTTAGAGGACGAAGATGAGGACAAATTAAATTGGAAAAATGCCTATTTCTGTTATTATTTCGGCCCTGAATCCTTACAAAATGAATAAATTTTGTTGTTTTCTGTATTTATGGTAGTTTTTCTTATTATTTTCCAGTTTTAGCGGATTTTTCAAGTGTGCCCACAACCGGATTCAAAATTTTTTTGGCAAAAAATGATCACTTCATATAATTGGTAAATTTTTTTTCTGGTTAACGGAATCAATACAATTACTTCATCAAACGTTAGCTAAGGATTCTAGCTTTCCACTGGTATTCATATGTTTGCATAATATCTACTCTATCAAAAGTTACAAGCCAAAATTAAAACTGTGCCCACAACCGAAGACATTCCCCTATTCTTTCCAATTCAAAACTTATTTTAACATCTTTATTTCGTTTAAGAAGCAACGAAATTGACACACTACTGAAATATACAAAAGCATGTTTAGTATAAAATATGCAACGATTAGCATTGATTTACAGAACCCCATAGTATAATTAATCGCAAAAACCTCTTCACATACCATAAAATAAAGGGAAGCACCACCGGTTTCGAAAGGACGGCCTTTCAAAAGGATGACCTCTCTTCTTCAGGTATAAAAAACACGTGCTAATACCTTGGAGGCAAAAGCAAAACCCATACTGTATCCTGATACATTATGGAATATAGGTAGAAAAAGACTGAAGTGAATTTTCAGTTGCGTTCACTGTAAAAAATATCTGTTAAAAGTACAGGAAAAATCTGGCAGCTGGGGTGCCAGTATTTCTCTGTCAAATATACAGAACAAAACTGTACTTTTAACAAAAAACCTATTTGATTTACAGGATTTCTGCGTAAAATATATGTCAGTGATACATTTTTGCGGTTTTAAACTGTATATTTGACGGAGAAATTCTGACACCCCAGCTGCCAGATTTTTCCTGTATTTTTACAGGTTTTTTCTTTGGTGTTTTCTTTGCATTTTTAACGCTTCCCAATAAAGTTGAAAAATATTTATTGCTTTATTTGTCTGTCTCTCCGTCTGTCTGTACTCTTTCTAAAATATTTTTAGAATGCCTTGAAATTGATACATGTCATTTACGTTTACTATAGAATGTGTCCTGTTAAAAATCGTACATATAACACAAGTTATTTGTGTATAAGGAAGGACTCACAAATTAATTCAATCTAACATGGCCTTACAGTCGGAAAGTGTTTCATAACGTATGCGAAATATATGATTTGGTTTCCTTGGAAAAAATAGGTCATGTGGTAGTGGATTTTAATGTTTTCTACTTAACGGCCCTCTTCACTTACCGTCGCCGGAAGCCCGAGCCAATGTTATTCTATGGGAAAATTTTCTTTACAAATAACTTAATAACTAATACATATTTTTAAATTCTGTTTTCACATTCAGAAAATTCCCAAATGTTAAATTGACGGACCTTTATTAAAAATGTATTTTTTGAATTTTTAATATTTTATTTTGAAATTGCAAAATGAAAAAAATTCACATATTGAAAATTCGTATTTTGCAGCTTCAAATTAAAATATTAAAATATTAAAAAATAAATTTTTAAAAAAGGTCCGTCAATTTAACAGTTAGGAATTTTCAGAATGTGAAAACAGAATTTAAAAATATGTATTAATTCATAAGTTATTTGTAAAGAAAAATTTCCCATAGACTAACATTAGTGGTGAGTGAAGAGGGCCCTTAAGATTGAATTTTACTTCTCATGAGTCAGACGGGCAAACCCAAAATTCGGGTAATATCGTCTCGATTATTATTATTATCTATATATTAATAGGCAAGCATAAAATTTGTAGTCCCTTTTTAACATATTAATTATGGGAGTAGAGGGTTGAAAATGGTATCATTCGAAAGGTATGGTTAGCCGGAAGGTGCGAATACAAATATTATTTTCTTACGATGTCAAGAAGGTATTTAAAAATGCATTTATTTTTTATGCATTTTCCCCCATTTTTCCCTTTCATACACGTATTCTTTTACATTAAAAAATACCTAAAAGTGGAAAGTTGTTCAATCTGGCAATTTCATAAAACTCAAATAAAACCATAGACACAGTAATTTGTATAGCATCCTTATACGCAAGCGAAGTGATGACGTCACTGGCCGTCCGTGGAACCACAAAAAAAAGATTTCCTAAGGATTTGATTTATGAGAAATCATTTTTTTATTTTCTAATTTATTTATGATCTATTTTTTTTTTTTTTTCTTTTTTGTTTTATGATTTATGTCAGCTGTAATTTAAAGAGATATTAGCCGTACGATAAATTTCATGCTTGTGTATTAATATGTAAATAATATATATTATTTAATTTTTGAAACTTCAAATGTTCTTTGTTATTTGTCTTTTGGCAATAAAAAGTGACTTTATTTATTTATTTAAATATTTGGTTCTTTTATCGTTTGACCAGAGTCTCCTTAAGTAGATGCCTAGCGAGTCGCTCGAAAACTTGGCAACAGCACAAGAAGAACATAGCCAGTAGATGGCGCTTGATACCGTACGTAAAGTTCTGTTTATTTCCCGCGTTTCAATTGAGTTCTTTATGGTTTATGTTTTATTAATTTAACAAATGTGAGAGGTTTTTTTTATAATATGGTGTATTGCGTCGTTCCATTTTGTAAATCGGACAATTCGCCGTGAAAATATAAGTTTTCACGAAATACAAAGCAATGCGATTCAGCGTAAAAAATTGCTTGCAAGTATTTCAAGACAAGGTATGTAAACTGCATAAGTAATTAATGCAAAATTACCAACCCTCCGGATTTTTTAATATCAATAATATTTTTCACAAAAAACATTATTTTTATTTATTATCGTAAATTCTGTGATTAAGACGAAGATAAATTTAAAAGAAATTATGATATAAAAATTCGAAGGGTTGACACCTCTGTTAGTAAGTTAGATTTAACAAATAAAATAGTTATGCTTATTACAAAATGAAATGAAATTTTTATTTATTGATGTAGGAATACAGAAAAATAACTTGTTCTTAGTTACTTTGAAGTAACTCTATATTGGAGTATTTTACACTTTTATTCATAAATTACATTAGTAACTTATGAATAAAATTATAAAATACTCCAATATAGGAACAAGATTGATTTATATTTTTTTAATACCACTGTTTTTTAATGACTTGTGTAAATGCGTATAAAAATTTTATTATTTCAGTTAAATCGAAACAAAAGTGTTGGGAATCTTGAAAAGAAAAAATAGAAAATTTTTATTTCTACTTTTGTTCTTTTTAAAAATATTAAGTTTTAAGATTCAAAACATTACTTTTATTAACCTTTTACCACACAAATGGAATATGGAGTTAAAAATTCATGTAAAAATTAAATATCATGAGTACTGATTTGAAAAATTATCAGATATAACAGAAAGATGACTTGATTTTTTGAAATAGAAATTACAATTCAATCATAAAAGGGAAAATGTACAGAAAACTTAAAAATGACCTATTTTACCATTTTCCCTTCTACCCCACAGTTTAAAAATTCACATAATTTAGAAAACTAAGCAAATGCTTCTAAACATGGGCTGGCATGTTTAAAATAACTTACATTATTAAAATATAATAATATTTTAATATAATAACATTAAATAATAATATTAGATTAATAATTTTAAATTATATATATATATATATATATAAAAAAAAAATGTTTTTTGTATTCAGGGAACCTCAAAACGTGACTTTATTCAAAAACCTGAGTTGAAAATAGAACTTCAAAAAATACTTTGTTTACATTATAGGTCGAAAAATTAATTTTCCTTCTTTAACAGTATTCGTCAACATAAAAAAAGTGTAGCAAAGCGCTTCCGTCAATTACATTCTACAGAAAAAAACGTTTAGCTTAATTTTGAATAGCCCTGTATGTTTTCAGTAAACTATATGCACATCAGATTGTGCATTTAAATTTAGTCTTATATGAAAAACACCTAACACAAAATGATATACACTTTCAGCATTTTCCAAGTATATCCGAGATAGACAAACCGACGCGCACAGACCAACCGCTAAAAACATTATTTTTCGTTTCAGGAGACCTCAAAACATGTGAATAAAACACAACTTTATTTCGAAAATGTCTATCAGTTTCGAAAGCATACCCTCTCGGAACTGGTGGAGCTAATAAAATCTTGAATTTAAAAAAAAAAAAAAAAAAATGGTGCGAGAGAAAACTTATACTCAAGAAATCCTTAATTTTAAAAATTTAAATCTTAATGATTATTTATTTATTTTTTGTGACGGACTAGACAACAGATTTTTTTCTTCTCCAATTTTTATTACTGAATGTTAACTTATCTCGTTAATGTGCTGGTCTATTTTTCTTATAAATTATATAAAATTTTCGATTTAAGAAAAATAATTCACACCTAATAAGGTAAAAATGTAACGTAAAGGACATGACCAAAAAAAAAAAAAAAAAAAAAACATGATTTTAATAATTTGTCATTATAAATTATTCATTCTAAACTGAAACTCATTTAAAGTTCAGATATTTTAATTTATATAAACGAATTTTTCATCTGATATCTAAATTAAAAAAAAAAAAAAAATTGTGAAATTTTTATTGAATAAATATATAAAAAATAATTTAATCGCGTGATAGACATGCCATGTTTTTGCTTATTTAATTTTAAATTTCTTTTTTAAATTAATAATGTATATTTAAAAAAAAAAAAAAACGTGTTATTTATTTGATACGTTGTAATTCAATTAGTTGAAAAGCTAAAATAGGTCTTGTCCACTTTCGAAGAAAATTAAACCCTATACTTTTTTAAATATATGATACTTTTTTAAATATATGAATATTTTATTGAAAATGTTTACGATAAAGCCCTTTCACATCATTTTTTCTAATTAAAAGAAAAAAAAATACAATTTTGGACTTTAAATTGAAATTAATAGCTAGATTTTTAGATGAAGAATATAACTTATCTATGAAACAGAAGAAATATGTTGCTCTGCGTAGGTGCTGTCACCTAGCGTTAGTTTTGTTTTTTAAATGTTGCCTAATTTAACATTGGGATTCGCTGCGCGTGGAAGGCATCTACTTAAGGAGGCTCTGGTTTGACTGACAAAAAATTTCTATTAAATGCTCATTTAAATCCAAATGTTCTTTGTTATTTGTCTTTAGGCAACAAAAAGTGAGTTTATTTATTTATTTAATAAAATGGTATTTTATTGAAAGAACCAGTTTTTACACACGGTCAATTTTATGTTGCAGCAAGTCGGGTCCGTTCTTTCAATAGCTTAAAATTTTATAATTCAGAACACAGTGGGCAAGGTCATTTAGCTAATGACGAAAGAGTATTTACAAAGAACATTGTTTACAGAGAAACTTTAAATTTCTAAATTTATTTATTTATTGCTAACTTAAAAGAATTCTGAGATTTTAATAAATTTGTGGTCGAACTTCGACCACTGGGCGATACTAGTTATTATTATTAAGTTACATGCTTCAATGTAAGTTAGTATATTTTTACTCTTATTAATTCATAAAAGATATTGAAGATATTGATTGCAAGCATTTTTTACAAGAATGTTTTCATCAGATAATTCGGAATTTTGTATTTATATATTAAAAAAAAAAAAAAAAAGAAGAAGAAGAAGATGAAGAAGAAGAAGAAGTGGTTCTGTGGAATAATTGGACATTTTTTTATAAGTTAGAAAAAAGGTTACAAACCTACAATTAAATACTCTTTTAAAGTAATCACCAGAAGAATCTATGCAAGCTTTTCCATTTTTTTTTTTTTTTTTTTTTTTTTTGATTGAAACACTACTTACAGGTGTGGTAACTATCCGTTCGCAAAATACGTGTAATATTTGATTTAATATTTGAGACGTTTCCAAATCTATGTCCTTTCATGGTCATCTTAAGGTCCAGAAAAAGAAAAAAAAAAACAGCTAGCGATAAGTCAGGAGAATATGGTGGAAGAGTTATTTCTTCAATTGAATTATTATCTAGATACCTTTGTGCAGAGAAGTACGAGATGTACAGGCAATGCCGTATGAGGCTTAGCATCGTGTGAAAGAAACCATTAACCAGAATAAAAAAAAAATTCTTCTTGACTCGCTTTATCTACTCTTTTAATCGAGAATGCATCTCTTTGTAAAAATGACATTTAATTAATTGATATAACCAGGAACAAATCCATTGTGAATAATTCCTTCTGTGTTAATGCAAACATCATCACCTTAGTCTTTGATTTCAACAATTTGTGCATCTTTGCATAAATATTGTCCTTCCCAGAATGCAATTTGTCTTTTTTATTTCTAAGTTATTCTGTGGACACCAGATCTCATCACTAAATCTTCGCAGTAATCTCTTCTGTCATCGTTTTGCTGTTCTTTTAAAATCCGAGGCACAAATCGAATACAAACTTCCCTCATTCTAGATTAAAATTAATCAGGGTAAAAAAAGAGCTTTCTTTGGTTATCCCAAGTATATATGAAATTTTCTGTGTTGTTACACATCTATCAGCTTTTACCAAAGAATGAATGTTTTCCCCATTCTTCGAAGTTAAAAGGGTGATCTATCATTGGTTCATCCTAGACGCTTTCGCTCCCACATTTAAAGTAGTAATATCACTCCCTTCGAATAAAATTTAAATGGGCCAATACTGAAATAACAGCTAATTTTCGATGTGCTTTTTGTTGGCCAACGGTTATGGTTATAACCCAGACAGCACATTGCCTCCCCAGGATATCTTCAAGATGTCTTCTGGATGAAAAGATATCCTAGAAACGTCCTTAAGATGTAGTGTGGATAAGTTAAGCCTAACTGTGCTGTTAGGGAAAAGGCCGTTGACTGAATTGGTGGCCCGCCTGTTGGTAAACCGTTGACTCATATGGCAGTATTTTACGTTAGCAATTACATTCTTGTATTTATCATTTGCTATTTTTATACTTTCGCTCGAAAAAATATTGTGATTAGCTTTATTTTGATATAATAAAAGTATATATGAGTTTTCTTTGAAGTTCCGCAAAGGTTAGAAATAAGCCACTATATATATATTCAACTCATCAATTACTGTTGGAATCATTACGTTGTTTTTATGGTGGGTTAACCGTAGCTATGCAAAGAAATAAAATGCTGATGAAGGAGACAAAAACGTGCCGTTGGGCCAACCGTCACCATTTTAACTAATCAAGTGCCAACCACGTGTTTGTTTGGCGCAGCATGTCCTACTTTGGACCTTGCTCCAAAAAAAGCCATTCAACCAACCAACCAAACAACCAGCCAACCGCGCGAACCATATATCTATTGACAGGCCACACCGACTCTCGTATGTAGGGCTCATATACTTGTGTTCTTAATTATGAGGCATCACCATATACAGATTAAATCATCTCTAACTTTTCGGTTGCAAATTTACCTAATTTTTCACAAAATTTATTATCATAATACTATTGCATCTCGAAGCAAATAATTTGCACAATCCTTCACAGTAAATGAAAATGAGTTGAGTTACAATCGGCAGAAAAATTATTGAAGCACTAGCAATATTTCGTATTTAAAATATGTGCACCTAATATTGTTTTGTTAAGTAAATATTTGTCGAGTCATGATCTTAGTCTTTATGCTGTTAGCGATCAAACTAATATATATGAAAATGTATGTGTGTGCTTCAATAGTTTTGCTGTCGACTGCAAATGGATTTTATCGCCGCACTATAGCTACGCAGTAGACGTTTGGCGACGGTCTGGAACTCATTTTAGGGGTGATCCGGAGACATACATCATAATTTTGTTTCTCTACAGGGGGGATGGCACTCCAGCTTCGGTAACTCACAAAAGTATTAATTTCGCAAATTGAAGAACATGGCAGCCACGACAGATTTTATGTGCACCAACCACCATTAGTGTACACGATGATCTTCGGCCAGCTCGAGCACTGAACCTACAATCTTCCAATTACGAGTTCGACGCTCTGACACCCAGGGTATCACAGTCCTGTAAATGAAAATGACTCCAGCAGTTTGTATGCAAACGATAAAATAACCAGTTTAAATTGACTTTAATAAGAATTGAGATGGCACTCTTTCTAAAGATATATTTATGCTTTCAGGTTTTAATTTTATCATTTGGTCTTTTAATGGGTCCAGATACTTTATAGGTTTACCTTGTATTTCTTAAATTAAATATAGAAATTTACTCTCAAATAACGAAAAAATATTTTGATCATTTTGATGATATACTTGTAGGCTGTTCTTACAAAGAGTCAGAAGTAATGGTCAGCTAGTAATCTAGAAAGCTGTAGTCTTCCGACACTAAATTAAAATTTCTCTTTTTTTATTCATGAGGAAGTTGGAAACATTAAAAATTTGTTATAAAATAAAAGTACTTATAATAAATAAATAAATAATATGATTCAAAAATATCTTTCTAGAATATTCCAGGACGTTAGTGTGTATGGATAACAATTTCTACTTTGCATGCAGAAACATTGAATCATAGATATGCTCAGTACCAAAAGGAGCCTTGAATGAGCAGAGTTTGTAAGTAATTGGCTATTGATACACAAATGTAGTATAACATCAGACTTTTATTAGCAAAATAATGATTTCAGATAATACCACAACCAAAAGCTATATCTATGTTAAAATGATTTTTTTTTTTTTTTTTTTAATTGACAAAAAAAAAAAAAAAAAAAAAAAAAAAACTTTAAATAGCCTTAAATAATTAAGGAAATGTTATTACAGATAAACCATTATTTGCAGTCAGTATTTTTATTTTAACCTTGGACTAAAATGAACAGTTATTAAAATTCCACATCAAAACAAAGGCTTATTTTCAATACATCGAGCTTATTATTTATTTTTAATTCATCGAATTTTTCTGCCTGCTGACCTTGATTCTCTAATTCAAACAATATTGCTCGCGTAGAACTAACAGTAAGAATCAGCACCACTGAACCGAGACCAGTACCATTAAGACCAATATCACGCTTGAATTCTACCGATAATTAGGATTGTATGCATATGTTTTGGAATATGACAGATTTCCGTGAGATTAACATGGGTTTAATAATAATAGATTTTTTTTTTTATGTTTCCAATATCGTGATATTTGTTTATAATGTTAATTTATAAAATTAGTCTTGTACGTATATAAAACAAGTTTGCTGTGGTCTTCATTAAACTTTCTTTTATAGCATTTTATATAACAGCGCTACCTACCGATTAAAGTGAACAATTTTAATGTTTGACTGTTTCAATTACTCTAAATGTTTCAATGTTTGACTGTCCAAAATGTTTGACTGTTCCATAAACAGTTTAAAGTTTGACTGGTGAAATTTTAATTAACAAATATCTTAGCTTTATGGAAAATCGCAGACGATGAGTAATATCAGCACCACCTATCATCGATATACACCGACATTTGATCAGCAATCTTTATTCTAACAAACCTCTCACATATCAAGTTTGGTATATTTATATACTATAGAAGCTGGTAGGCAGACTTTCTGAAAATGGGAGAAATTGCAGCATTGCAGAACCATTTGTCGTCCAATATGTAACTAAATTGAATAAGCATAGTTTTAATAATAGCCCTTCAACTATCAAGATATGTTTATTTATATACAATAGAAGCGGAGCTATAGCCTTTTCATAAATGGGATAACTCACAGCATAGCAGCTCCACCTGTAGAGTTATTCGCACCAAAAGTTTATGGGAACCAGTTTGTATCAATGAGCAACTAAATGTAAAATTTTAAGAAATTGTGTGCATTAGCTCTAGAGCTAGAGCTGACACATTTTTTTTTTCTTTTTTTTTTTTTTTTTCACAAGCTGACAGTCGGACTTCTTTTTATAAATTATTAAATCGTCTTCAAGGTATCGCAAATCTTGTAAATTCCCCGATAAATGGGAATCGAAAGTTTTTAAGCAAAAATGACTGAAATAAAGCAATCATTCTAATAAATCGATATTCGTCCAATACATCATCCTGTCCAATAATGCGGCCGATCTTCGACTAAGATAAAACGACAAAGCAATATTACGATTAAGTAATATGTGAATATATTATTTTTGATTATTAACAGTTCCAATTCCCGAAGAGTGGGATGCAGTATGCAGAGAACTAAAGCTTGTTTGGCAATCTACTCGGATGTTCATGGTAGAAGATTTAGAAAATAATTGAGAAATATTTGCATAATCTTATGCTAGAAAGTACTATATTTCTTTAAAATTAAATGTCAAAAAAAAAAAAAAAAAAAAAAAAAAAAAAACATTGAATAAATACTTAAAACATTAAATAGAAAAAATTAAATATAATCATCGAACACATATAGTCAAAACATATTCCTTTTATTTCTAAGTAGAATGCTTCATAAATATGTATATCCTTTCTTTATTGCTAACTCATTTATTTATTTATTTTTTAGTCTGTAACTCTAAAGTATAATGTACCAAAATTTATTTTTTTAAATTATTCCTTTCATTATTAAAGGCACAGAAAGTCAGTTCTAAATATTCCCACCTATAGATTACTTAGCTTCACGAAAATAAAGAATTTAATAGAATCGAGTTAATAATTTAGAACGATCAATACAAAATCTTCAGCTTTTTCTCATTTATAGAAGACATTAAGTAATAATTAAGTCATTTTCTGTAAAAAGTAGGTCCTTTCAGGTTAATTCTCTAAGATGATCCCATATGTAGAAATACAAATGTGTCAGATCTAGCGATCGTGGCGGCCATAAAGAACAGCGATCCGCGTGGCTTCCCATGTCCGATACAGCAGCTTTATTATTTTATAGCTAGCCATTTTTTCTAAAACTATTGACTGTACAGGTACAATTCTTTGGACTTTTTTTTTTATACATGTTGATAAATCAATATAAAACCAAATCTAGTAAAGAATTAAATTCGAAAATCTTTTCGTAAGTATTTTGTATATAACTTTTGACATATGTACAATTGTTAGTTTACAAATAGAAACGTGCTTACAAGCAAATCTCCCCGATTATATATACATTTCATTCTATTATTAAGAAAAAATATATTACCATCTGTTAATATTCCATTTTGATTATATTAATAATATATCAATTTTTGCAGCGATTATAACTTAACTTAATTGCTTCATAATAAGTTAACTTAAAGTTATGTTTTTGCTATAATAATATTATTAAATGTATATATCTATGCAGGACTCTAGGAATTTGAAAAAAACTAGTCGCCAGAAAAAATTTTGGTAGCTAGTAAAATCAAGCCCCGCCTTTTTGTATTTATTTACTTTTGATTTTTAAATTTACTTGAATATAGAATTTAAAATTCTATGCATAAAAATCGAATACTAAGTAGGACTGTATTATGCATCCGGAAACACCTGTTTAAATTTAACATCCTCAAACCGGTTTTGTTGTTTTCTCTAAACCGATACATTGTTGGCATTATCATTACATCGGCATAATGATTCAGCATCGGATCGCAAAGCGA
This sequence comes from Salticus scenicus, assembly GCA_963930645.1. Classification (NCBI taxonomy): domain Eukaryota; kingdom Metazoa; phylum Arthropoda; class Arachnida; order Araneae; family Salticidae; genus Salticus; species Salticus scenicus. Next base: position 92,487,526 of record OZ005661.1, read on the forward strand.
GCGAACGAGGACGGTTTAAACTGCATCGATTCAACACCGGGTTGTTAAACATATGCACAGTGGAAAGCGGCAAAAATTCCCTATTGGTATATTTCCCTACTGGTATATTTCCCTTTGGCATATTTCCCTATTGGTATATTTCCCTTTGGTATATTTCCCTATTGTATAATTTCCTATTGGTATAAAACTTGGTGTCTATTTTTAACACGACGGTGTGCGAAACACGCACACATAGCCATGAGTAGCTGTTTTCTTTCTACTTGTTTCTTACATGAATTGATTTGAACTGCACTGCACTGCAGTTTAGCATACACTGCAAAAAATAAACCCGTAAAAGTACAGGAAAAATCTAGCAGCTGGGGTGCCAGTATTTCTCCGCCAAATATACAGTTTAAAACCGTAAAATTGTACCACTGACATATAATTTACACAGGAATCCTGTAAATCAAACAGGTTTTTTGTTAAAAGTACAGTTTTGTCCTGTATATTTGACGGAGAAATACTGGTACCCCAGCTGCCCAGCTGCTTTAATTCCTTGTAAAAATTGCAAATATCGGTGAAACTGGCCGTACAGCAAAAATTAGACTACAGGAGCACAGACGATCTTTTAAAAATTGCAAACAAAGTTCTAAAATTGTACTCCATTCAATAGAAATCAATCATATTCCTGTCTTCGATAATATAAAAATTCTAAATTCTGGTTTTCATAATTATAAATCGCGTATTTTCCTTGAGAGCTGGCACACTGCCAAGCATCTCCACACTATCAATGAAGCATGCGCACTGGCTCCTCATTATTCGGTACTCCTTTAAATTCCTTGAGTATTCATTTAATGTTTGCATATTGTGTTGTAATTACTCATGAGGAAAGCCGGACGGGTTTCGAAATGTCTAGTTTTTAATTGTTTTTATATGTATTTTTATTTTTAAATGTATTTTAACTTAAAATTTTTTGTCTCATAAATAAAACAGTTTTTGCTTTTAATATATATAATTGAGACGGTTTGATGTTTGTGTACGTTAAATATATATATATATAGTTTGGCATTATTTTTTTTTCCTAGAATCATCTGGTTAATAATTATCAAAGCCTCTAAATAGCCATGTAGAATCTATTTATGTGTTCTGGGAAAATCATGTTTGCTAGAGGAAGCTGGGGTCTTTAAAATGAACACAATAGACTTTATTCAAATGCAGGTGATTCTTTGAAAATACGTTTTTCAAAGACTTCCGTTTACCGGGCATCCGTTGACTCAGCTGACTGCGTTGTTCTAATTTGAAGCTGGCTGACATATTATGAAATATATACCCTATTGGTCTGCAACTGGCAGGCGTGCGTCCCATAGCATGTGTCACTCATCATCATGTGCTACCTTTTAACTAGAAATTATTCGCATTCATTTTATATTTAAACTAAAGTATGTAAAATAATCTGGTGTGTCTCTCACACGACTTTCTCTTACCCTGAAATTTAATGCTATAAATACAGATTGTAGAGTAAGGGGTAAGAAAACGTGTTCTGTTATGTAAACGTATGTTAAAACAATTCAAATTGGGCTTCGGAACAGCTTTCTTTGACAAATAATTATATGTGAGGCTACCGCCTCCCTCAACCCCCTGTTTCATTATTGTACCTACATATGTACGGCTCATTGTAAAAGTGTTTGACACCATATTTTTTAAATATGTGCAGTTTGTCGAATCTTTCATTATAAAAAAAAAAAAAAAAAAAAAAAAAAAAAAATCCAATATTTGCATTAAAACTCCATGAATGGTATTACATGTTTTTCTCAGAAAACTAAAACTTCTAAATATTCATTATAAAAATGAAGTTTCTAAGTTACTTCAAAATAATTTTTAATATAATTTATAAATTCTTATAACAATGATTCGTATTATGCACAAAAATCGATAACACTTACTAAATCTTGACTTATTTTCCACATAAATTTGAAAAAACTCGTTATTTCAAAATTAATTTCCACTTTTACAATGAACAACTCATATATAGAATTCAAATCTGTTATTAAAATCAAAAGCTCATTTAGAACTATTCAAACAACTTTCACACGCAACATTCCTGGAAACTTATCAATCTATATCAAGTTTTTTCTAGTAACAAACGTATTAACTTCAAAATACAACATTTGGATCACCTGAAATTATTTGATTTTAATTTACTCTAATAGACACAGACACAGACAAAGATCAAACGTTAGCAACTTGACTTCGGTATTCAGGAAACCTCAAAACGTGTAAATATATGTAAAAAAAAAGCGATAAATATTTAGCTTAATAAAATACGAGTACATTATTTACCATATAGTTATGAGGAATTAATTTTAATTTCTGAGCATCTTTCCTGGACATGGTAAAGCATTATAGTAAAATAATTGCACTAACAATAATAAAAAATGTTCTAGATTAAATATTGGCAGCCCTGTATATCTTCTGATGGTTATGTACATACCACATACTGCAAATAAATATGATCCTATGTTAATAACACACGGCACAACCTGAAATACACTTCCATCAATTTTCATATTTTGTCGCATTATAATCTAGTTTTTTGTGTAGCCTTGTAAACGAACAGTGAAGGATTTCCATACCATATTCTACATAAAACAAGTTTTTAATCATATAAAAAATATATATTCGTTTCATTTGGTTTAATGCAATCCATAGATGTTTAAACTCCACTTATCTGCAATTTCCCGTAATGCATTTTAAAAACTTTAAAATTTTATTTTGTTTTATTTAAATAACTAGGAAACCCGTGCGAAATATTTGCACTTTATTTCTTTTCTTTATTTACCTTTAAAATTTGAAACTCATAAATGTTATATCATTGTCACTACGTAATTAAAATTCTAATTTACCAGAAGCCAAATTATTATTAAAACCAAATTAAAATTGCACAATAGTGAAACCAAAATCATTCAAAGAAAGGTTTCCAAATAAAATTCATGGTCCACGACCCAATTTTCATACTTCCACAGGCAGTACAATTTTAATATAGGACTCCCATGACGCCTTTTAAATTTTTGTCGCCATGTTGGCGATGACTTTTTACTAATTTTGGTATATATATATATATATTATTGTTGTTGTTGTATAAAAATAAATAAATAAAATAAGACTAATTCCTATTTTGATTATATTTTTATGATTGCGTTTTTTAGTCAATTTGGCACAAAAGTTCATATCTGTATATATATATAAATTACGTGTCACGATGTTTGTCCGGGGTAAACTCCTAAACTAAGGAACCGATTTTAATGAAATTTTGCACACTGTGTGCAGTTTGGTCCAACTTGAGAGATAGGATAGTTTTTATCTCAATTTATTGTCACAATATTGTTTTATTGCAATTATTTGTTAATTATAGACCTTTATTAAAGTTGCTCCAAAATATCTGTGAGTTCCATTAATTTAATTGTTGCCAAAAAAAAAAAAAAAAAAAAAAAATACGAGTTCATTTTCTTTCGACATAAAAATAAATACATTTAATCAAACGTGAACGTTAAAAAATTATAAAAAGTTAAATTATGCATCTCACGAAAATTGACGTCATAATCAATTTAAATATTTTATACACATTGATAAAGTGCTAATGTAGTTCTATCATAGATATAGTAATATATATAGATCTCTCATCCCCATGTTATCGTACAAAGATTTTTGATGCCGAAAAAAAAAAAAAATAAAATAAATAAAAGCTTTGGAAACAGCCATTAAGTGGTATTGAAAAAAAAAAAAAAAAACCAAAAAAAGGAAAGAAAGAAAGAAATATGAATTTGAAACTGTATCTGGAGTCTTACATTCCCCTTTAGCAAATAAATTATTCATAAATTTTATTTGCTAAAATATTAGTATGTATTCCCATGTGTATTCACTCGGGGAAAGACGGCCATATTTTGGTAAAAACGTCGTCTTTCTATAACTCACTATATTCTATATATGCTATACTATATCTATGAGTTCTATACGCAAGCGAAGTGTGACTCACTGACCGTCTGTGCAGCCAAGAAAAAGATTTCCTATGTTAATTGCCCACTGGATTTTTTGTAAGAAATTATTAAAAATCGAGGAAATTTATTTCCCGATTTTAATCCTTATATTTGGGTATAGATATGTATTAGTTATCGCGAGTGTTAGAATGAATTATTTTGCTGTCAAATTGACAAAATTTTAATTTTAAATTTCAAAACTCTGTCGCCCTTGGCTTTTATTATTATTATTATTATTATTTGGCGATCAAAAGCGTAACACGAAAATATACATGCCAGATGTATGCATTGTACGAAATGTAATATGTATTATTCATTGTACGTATGTATGACATGTAATATGTATTGTACGAAATATTGTTTCATATTATTCATTACTCTTTTAATATAAGTTGTTAAAATAACCATGATTTTTGAAAGGAATTAAATATTTTCGCCAGATAATTTGGCGATATTCTTTTTTTTTTTCGCCAAGGATGACAGAAATGAAATCTATTCCGCTGCAAAATATTAGTATCTTACATCAGATATTTTATTTAGACATTTGAAAACAAATTTGACTTCAAACTATGATAGAATATTTATCATTTTCCTTTTAATTAGTATATTAAAATTTAAAAGCATGGTATATAAAAAGTTTTTTTTTTTTTTTTTTATCTTATAATTATTTTTATCCTAATCCTCAATGTGTCCCATCTTTTTTAACTTGAATTTACTATTAAAATTTTAACATACTCAAAAACTTCTCATCACTTCGTTAAAATACACTAAACTTTTCCAAAATCTTTTTCTATTTAAAATGATACATGTATTTACTTTAAATGTCCAATATTTTATAAGATTTCCAATTTTAAAGTTTTAAAATATTTATCAAATTTACTTATTTTTCTGGTTTAGCCTTATTGTTTTCCTTTTTATAACTACAGCTGTTGCCCTCTTTAAAATATTTAAAATGATGAGGTCATTTTATAGTAAAAAATTATCCATTATAGCATATATTATATTTCACTCCTCCATAAAAATTGATTTTAAAATCGTCTGTTTCTTTTATACTTTTATTTTAATAGAATTTTAATAGAATTTAATTTATATATTAGTCATTTTAGCAATTTTATCCAAAGTAGCATTAGAAATAATATATATCACTTCTCCATTAAAATTTATAAGACCCTACAATAAAATTAATTTGTGCTTAATATGAACACTACGAAAATTTTTATCAATCGCTACCAAATTTTGACCTAAGTTTGAAATCTCAACCCTGTGGGTTTTTACATCGGCTACAACGTTTTCGTCTTTGTTCGTAAATAATAATTTGACTGTACTAAATAGTTTACAGCCGTATAATTCAACGTATAACTTAGTCACAGCAACGCGTGGCCGGGTCTGCTAGTTCTGTATATATCTTTAAAATATTGCTAGGTTTAAAATGACGCTTGCAAAGATTCTGAAGAAACAACTGTTAAAAATATATTTTTTCGTAAAATAATCTCACCAGACAAATGTCGTTATTTTTTCTTATTAGTCATTGAGCTACGTCCGCGTGCTTAAATATTGTTCATGCATAAATATTATTTTTTTTATCCTCGCGTATCGTATCGTATCGTTTCGACAAAAAATAATTGAAACTGGTCCACGTTAGAGAAATATTATATAGATTTTTGAGAAATTTTAATGGACTTAATATTGTTGTTTTTCTATGCAAACTTTCATATTTGTGAGACAGTTATTTACAAAAAAGATGAATAAAATCCTCCACCCTCTTAACCGAATATTAAAAAAAAAAAAAAGAAAGAAAAAAGAAGGAAGAATGAAAAGAAAAGAAAAAAAAAAGATTCATCAAAAGGCGCTTGTTTGTGTATATTATACATTTTTAAATGCGGTAAAACCTCTGTAAGAGGACCACCTACTGTGCCATAGAAAAATGGCACTTTATAAAGAGGTGTCCATAAAATTGGTAATTAGTTTAGAGCTATACACAAAATATTTTCGGTAAATTATGTAATCACGTGGCATCAAATTTGACGCAAGAAATTAGCATAAGGAAGTTATAAGAAATTAACAAAAGGCTATTAGTTACAAGAAAATATATATACATGTATACAGATAGATATAGACAGACAGATACACCGGAAGGTGTAAGGGTGTATCCTCATAAGGGTGTGTCAGGAAGGTGTGTCCTCAAAAAGTATATGGTTATGTAGGGAATTAATGATATTAACATATATACATGTATATGTATATGTATACAGTCAGTCACAAAAATCTACATACACTGATCAAAATAAAGGTTTCTCAAAAAGCAATTAAATTTCAATTTTAAAAATCATATCACTCCTTCAGTTTTCTCTAAAAAATTTGTTTTCCATAATAAAAATATTCAGAAATAATAATTTCTAGGTAATTTTGTGATTTGTATAGTAATTATCAAGTCGCAAAAGTCTGCATACACCTGATTGGCGGACGCAAAAAAATTTGCATACGAAGTTATTTTGGAAGATTGTCTTAGTTTGAGGTTATATGTTTCTTTATCTATTCTAATCATCATTTCCCGAGATTTTTTGACATTGTAACTTCAACAAAATGAGTCAGGGAAAGGAAACATCTGTAGAAATTCGAAATATGATAGTAAGAATGAAAATGTGAAAAGAAATCTTATGCAGAAATTGCAAAAATTGTAAAAAAAAGTCGGTCAACTGTTCAAACAATCTACAGAAATTATGTTATGCGTGGAAATGTGCTTAACAAATATCGATGTGGTCGTCCAAGGAAGCTTAATGATTGTGATGCTAGAACCATAGTAAGAAAAGTGAATTAAAATCCGAAAATTAGTGCTCCAAAATTAGCGAATCAAATTGCAACAGCTAGTGGAAAGAAAGTGCATCCAGAAACTGTTCGTAGGATTCTTCGATCAGCCGGCTACAATGGTAGAGTTTCTTGACGAAAGCCGTTCATTTCATCTACTAACAAACAAAAGAGACTTGATTTTGCTTCTGCACATATTGACCAAGATTTAAATTTTTGGAAAACAGTTGTTTTTGTTTTTACAGACGAGAGTGAGTTCAACGTGTTCGGGAGTGATGGCCGCGGAAAAATCTGGATGAAAAAAAAAACACAGAAATGAATCCCGAGAATTTGACTCCAACTGTGAAACACGGTGGAGGCAGTGTTATGGTTTGCGGAGCAATGGCGGCCGCTGGAGTGGGCAATTTAGTGTTTATCGATGGCATAATGAATCGATTTGAATACCTGAAGATTTTGCAAGACAATCTACTTCCATCGGTTCGAAAATTGGGACTTGGGAACAACTTTGTCTTCCAGCAAGACAACGACCCAAAACATACAGCTATGATTGTTAAGGAATGGCTACTCTATAAACCGCCTAAACAGCTCCATTCGCCGCCACAGTCCCCAGACCTTAATCCCATCGAGCACCTTTGGGAGGAAGTTGATAGGAGAGTTCGGGAGCAATCGGTAACAAGCAAGGAAACATAAAGAAGGCAATAGAGCTTGCATGGTCTCAAATTACACCTGAGACGACAAAAAATCTGGTTATGTCGATGCCAAACGGAATTCAGGCAGTTGTTACTTCAAAGGGAGGTCCTACAAAGTATTAATGTTACATTTTTTTGGCATTTAATTCTGAAACTTTGTATTGTTCTGTCTCTGTATGTAGACTTTTGTGACTATATAATTTAATATGTTGTTAGTTTTTGTTATATTTTAACGAATTTGTTCATAATTTTTTTTGTTAGATATGAGTTATTATCCAAGATGTTAACGAAAATAAAGTTGTATATTCAAAAATATGAGTAAAGTGCTAGATCTGCGAAAATTAGCGGGTGTATGTAGACTTTTGTGACTGACTGTATATGTACAATAAGTGATCAAATTATTAGTTTTTTTTTTTTTTTTTTTGACATTTTTTCGATTTTCTAAAAAAAAAAGTTACTACACAAAATTAACTGGAACTTCAGACATACAAAGAAAATTTAAAAACTCACTTTTTCCACTATCCATTTTGTTCAGAATGCAAAATTCCACAAATTGAAGAATATCGCAAATACTTTGGATCATCTTGTATCATAAAAACTGCAAACGACCATAACACATTGTTGCACCATAGCCTCCTAAACTAGATGCCTGTCGCGTGGCTCGGAAACTTAGCAACAATTGAAGCGGTAGACAGCGCCACCTGGTACAGATTGCGCGACTTTTTTATTCAACTGTCACCAATACTTTTAAGGAGTGATATATGATATATATAACAGACATTTCTTCGATTCTATTTGCCTTTTATGTATATCATATCACTCTTTCAAAAATTTTTGGTGGCTGTTGAATAAAAAAGTCGCGCAATCTGTACCAGGTGGCGCTGTCTACCGCTTCAACTGTTGCCAAGTTTCCAAGCATCACGACAGGCATCTAGTTTAGGAGGCTATGGTTACACATACTACATACAATATTTGTATGTACTTGGCGAGTTTTTTTTTATTATAAATAGAATGGACTTGCATAAAATTTTACAAAACTTAAAAAAATTTGGCAAAACATTAGAAAAATATTATTCTGCAGCATAAAATTTAAGCGCGTAATATTAGCTGAGATATGAGCATTTATTGTAAAAAAAAAAAAAAAAATTACTGCGCATGCGCGAAAGATAGAAAATTTTTAATTACATGGATTGAAAGCTATGTATATAGGGCAACATTTGTCAAAAGTTCATTTGAATAGAGTAAAAATTAAGCAAATTATCGGTGATAGAACGATCTAGATTTTAGGTGTTTTCCAGAGTTGAAATTTCGTAAGCGGCTTTTGACATGACGTGTAAATTAAAAAATTAATTAATTAATTTGAAGATCCAATTATCTCAACTACGTTGGAAAAGTTCTTTCTTTTTAAAAAACCCCTTATAAGGCTTGTAAGCATATTTTTATTTATTTACGAAGATTTGTGAGTTCATAAGGGATTCTTCACAAAAAAGAACTTTTGCAACGCGATTGAAATAATTGCATCTTTGTTCGATTTTACACAATAAACCTAAGTTACAGCTTACCTTAAATTGCGGAAATAACTATATACCAGTGCCACTTTTTGAGCGATTGGCACCAAAAGTTGACAGAACTTAAATTGTGTCAAGGGGCATTTACATATAAATTTGATACATGAAAAAGCCATTATGATACATTTATCCTGATTCGATTTTGGTGTATATCGGTAGACAAATGACGTTCCTATACTGTAATTTTCTCCGAGAACGGAAAGGATGTCTTTTGAACGGTAAAAAATCATTTATAGCAATATGTCTCTGCATTGAAAACTATATTATTCCTAATGGATAAACTAGTATGTTGTGGCCGCCACAAGACTTTCTTCTATATTTTCCTATACAAATTCACTCAGTAACAATAAGAAAAAAAAAATCGATAACTTTGTTTTAAATTATCACACATTTATAGTTCAACCATTTGTTTTAAAGGTATTGACGAGACCTTTCGAAAGATACCCATCTTGAAAATTTACTCCCCCAGGGGGGAAGAGATGCCCCCACGTGCACAATTTTTTTTCCAAATTAACTACTACTATTATCAATAATTCATATTAATTTTACAAACACAGGTTAAGAATAACTCTTTTTATGTACATTTATACGAAATTTTGTCCTATACTGCCATTTTAAAAATTTAGAAAAAATAGGATCACAAAGCCACCTGTTGGACTATTGATCCCCAAATCTAACCAGCACCAGTTTATGTCATGTGCCAACTAAATACCAAGTTTGGTTAAATTTCGTTAAAAAAAAATTACGATGTATTTTCCAAGTTTTTTTTTCGTTAAAAGTAAAAAAAAATCGATAACTTTGTTTTGAATTATCACAGATTTATAGTTCAACCATTCGTTTTAAAGGTATTGACGAGACCTTTCGAAAGATACCCATCTTGAAAATTTACGCCCCTCGAGGGGAGACTTCCCTCCCAGGGGGTGTGGCGAGGATCCTACACATACAAAAATTTTTTCCCAGTTGATTCTCTCTATTATAAATATTCTTGTAAATTTCATAATGTCTTCTTAATTTCTTGTCATTTCATAAATTTCATAATTTCATTTCTAAAAAATAATTCTCTTTATTTACATTTATACAAAATTTTGTCCTATATCACCATGTTAAAAATTTAGATAAAGCGGGATGGCAACGCAACCTGCAAGACAATTTTTACCAAAAGTTGATAGGCACTAATTTATGTCAAGGTGCAACTACATACCAATTTGTATGAAATTCTGTGCAGTAGTTCCTAAGATACAGTTGCCACAAAATTTTGTCAAACACACACACACACACCGACAGACAGACAGACAGACATTTTCTAAAAATGGTCAAATCGTGTTCTACAGCTCTCAAAACATGTAAATCCATCAAAAACCCGAGGTCGAAAATTTTTACGAATCCAATACTTTCTTCTATTGAATATAGAAGAAAGTAATAATAATAATAATAATAATAATAATAACAAATAATTTATACTGCATGAATTTATATAGGAAAATAAGAAGAAAGTTCTGTGATGGCCATAACATACTTTTATTTTTGTTTTTATTTATTTAATGAATTATTTGTCAAATGTATTTAAGCACACAATAACCACTAAATGTTTGGGATATCGAATGAAGCCACTGCAGACTTATTATGTTTCCAAACATCACTCTTGTTTAACCAAACGAGTAATGAGAACTTATTTTAAAATCATAAAATTCTGTGGAAAGCATTTTCTTTAAAACAAAGCTTAAAATCTTCGAATGTATAATCTTTTTCATTTACCGAGTTGTTTTTTCCTGAACGACTGTGCATGCAATACCAATTTTCAAAAAATCGGTTACTAAATAGTTCAAGGTAAACTATTGAACTACATAAATAGCAAACATTGTCTTAAACGTGCTTTTGTTACTCATTGACTTATTTACGTTTCACGGAATCGTCTTAAAATTTTTTAAGTACATCGTACTTTAATTCCTTTTTTTTTTCCCCTTTTTAAAACCTATATTTTAAAACTTTTTTTTCTTTTTTAAGCTGCTTTAAAATCTCCTAAAGCGACCTATTTGCACAAAATGCAATAATACCCATTATCATTAAGCCATTTTGGTAGTTATCGGTTCGAGGACTACTACACTTTTTGGCACATTTGGCGACTCATAAATATGTCGAGATCTAACTATAGTACTGAGGAGCAAACCATTTCAGATTTTCTTCTAAAACGCAATCCAAAGGAAGGTGATTGCAATAAAGTATAAAATAAACTATACGTTAAATAATTATATGACTACTAAGGTATTTATAAATTAATTTGGTTCGAATTTATCATCATTATTTAAATTCATTTTAAACAATTTAATTATTATTATTATTATTATTATTATTATTATTATTATTATTATGGAATTACCTCTAATTTAGCAAAACGTTTTGTACACAACTGAGCCTTTTTATTTTCTATTTAATATTTCGCCTTGCTTTTTCTAGTCTTTGAATCCTTAGTTTTAATTAAAATAATATATTTATTTCTTTTAAGTGGGCTTGGCCCCTTTGTCGGCACCACTTAAGTTCATATAAAAGCTTATATTTCCATTTAATATTTATAAATTGAGCTATATCAGGTTTGTGCAATAAAATATATAGCCAAGCAATAATTCTTATAGTTTTTTATATATTTTTAACAGATCTGAAATCTTAAATTGCGTTTTCTCAGTTAGTATTTTTTCATGAATTCGTGATATTCAAAATGCTGAAACTTCTACAGATATTTAAGTTTTTTTTTAAGGTGGTGGTGGTGGTGGGGGGGGTGTTTAATAGAATCTACTTAAAAGAATTAGGGATGACTTTTGCAATATCTTTAACACTTTCGCTACCAGCGTCACATATATGTGACGATCCGATTTTCTTACCTGAGCCCGGCATCACAAATATGTGACGGGTGTTCATTATCAGTTTATGATAATTGTTTGCACCAAATCGTGTCGCACACAGACGAGTTATGTTATAAAACAATAAAATAGATACAGGATGTTATTGGTCTGGCGATAATTACTTTTTTTTAAAACATCTGGGCATCACATATGCTACGTGTTCTTTCAGTATTTTGTAATTGGTTGCACTAAGTGGTGCCGCAAACAGATTAGCTTGTAAGGTTAGGGAAAGATTCCGTAAGGAGTTCGAAAAATGCGAAGAATCTTCGGTTAAGAGTCACTACTCTACTTAAGAAGGTATTCTACGAGCTTAAAGTAAAAGTTTCAGATTTTGCGAAATAGAGCAAGTAGAAGAGAGCAATTTTATTTATTTCCTTTTAATCAAATGTGTCACATATATGTGCCCAGTGTCACTTATGTGTGTCAGTTTGCAAAATTGCTATTTCACTTAGTTAGAACGTTATAGATACATCCCACAAAAATAAATAACAATTGGTATCATATTTAAATAATAAGACGTCTGGGCTATGGTGGCAATTTTTCTCCTGAGGCTCTGGCAGCGAAAGGGTTAAAAGAAAAAATATTAAAATTAAAAATATAACAAAAATTATGTTTTTTTTTTTTTTTTTTTTTTTTTTTTTTACAAATTTTTACATAGACATGCACATTTTTAATTTTTTCCCAAAAAAATAATAAATTTCTAAACCCATCTTCTTTTAAGTAGGTTCTATGAAATATGCAAAAATAAAAAAATAATAAAATAAAATAAAATAAAAAATAAGTCTTTCTTTAAATATTTGTAGACGTTTTAGCAGTTTGAAGATTATGAATTCCTGAAAAAATGCAAACTGAAAAAACGCAATTTAAAAGTTTCAGATCTGTAAAACATCTATCAAAACCCATAAAAATTGTTGCTCAAATATATATTTTATTAAAAAAACCTAATATAGTTCAATTCAGAAATACTAAATGAAAATATAAGTTTTTATATGAAACCTACTTCAGTAGAGCCGTCAAAAGTTACTTTCAAAATTATTACGAGATTATACCATTGTAACTGAGATACACGAATGATAAATACAGTATTGTTTTTACGTGGAATTTTCGAAACTGAGGTTTTGATACATTTATACGTTTTGAGGTCTTCTGAATCCGAAAATCGGCTTTTGTACGGTTTGTCTGTGTGTCTGCTTATGATGTGTCTGGGTATCAAGATAACTCAAAAATAAATGTTATGAGAAAGTAAAAAAATGGATATTCTAAATTTATGTTATAGGGAATGTTACTTGACATCTCCTTATATTATTAAAATCTGTGCGCGTTTGTCTGTCTGTCTGTCTGTCTGTGAGAAATGCCTTGTCATCGCTAAAGCTCCGGCGCTAATGGTCGCATCGCCTCGAAACCGGTGTCGACAGACGCAGAATTTCTTCATCTCGACATCGCGATAATTCGCTAAGCGATGCGTCCCTAATTAGCGGAGATATTAATTAAAATGTCGACCCATGTCTACAGAAAAATGACCCAGAATTCGTGATTAAATGCTTAAAAAGCGACATTTTTACGGAAAAAGTGGAAAATAAATTAGAAATATCAGTCGTATTGTTACAAACAAGATACCATTGGAAAGGGCTTTTTTTTTCTTAATCCGATGGTTTAAACGGCTTATCGATCGGACAATTAGATTTTTCAAAATTAACTAAACTATAAAAAAAATGTTGGCAACAAATCACAAGAATCTTAGCTTTGCAAACGATCGTCTAGACAGCGGAAGCGAAAGAAAAAGCACCTGCCACTGATTGATAAACAGATGGATTTTAAGTGGGAAAAAAAATGCAATTTTCTATTTTCTTCAATTTTTCAAATTTTACACATTTCACTTCATAAACAATCTTAACACCACAAAACAAACTTGCAGTTGAAATTTCATCGATTTTCGTCAATAAACAAAAGATTTACATTTTAATTGCAAATTAAATTTTATCTTTACACGAATCACATTTTATCTGTCGAAAGAGGATGCCAGTTTCAAAAACCGACTACCGTAGATAATGGAATTCGAAATTTCACCTGACTTACACGTTTTGAGGTCTCATGGCGCTGTAATAATTTAAAATTTCAATATTTCAGATTCTAATTATGTTTAATTTTTTTTTTTTTTTTAATACGTCATTCGATACACATTTTAAAGTATCTCAGCTACTAATTAAAATAATTTTATAAGTCATACATCATTGGAAAGCTTTGTTGATTTGGGATCGAACAGTGGAATACAGAAATTTGTACCGCCAGATGGCGCTGTTATACATTCAAATTTCAATATTTCAATTTCTAATTATGATTAAATTATTTTTAATACATCATTCGAAAGATATTTTAAAGTTCTTTTAAATTATCGAAAATTTTCACCAGATTTATACGTTTTTATGTCTCCTGAATCAATTTCCTTTTATGGCGCAGTAATATTTTCAAATTTCAATATTTCAATTTCTAATTATGATTAAATTATTTTTAATACATCATTCGAAAGATATTTTAAAGTTCTTTTAAATTATCGAAAGTTTTCACCAGATTTACATGTTTTGAGGTGTCCTGATTTCGTTTTTTTTTTTTGCATCTCAGCCAAATGAGTTAGATCGTTCAAAATTGGTATACGTAGGTAAATTAAGAAGGCCTAAAAGGGTTGAGAAGAAATAGGCATGTACCGCGCGCGTATCCCTTAACTTGTGCGCGCGCAGAGCGCACGGGACTGCGCTGCCGGTTCGATCCATGGCGCTTTAATATTTTAAAATTTCAATTTCTAATTATAATTAAATTATTTTTAATACATCATTTGAAAGATATTTTAATGTTTTTTTTTATATTATCGAAAGTTTTCACCTGATTTACACGTTTTGAGGTCTCCTGATTAGGTTTTCTTTTGCATCTCAGCTAATTGAGTTAGACCATTCAAAATTGGTATACATAGGTTAATTAGGAGGAGCTGAAAGGGTGGGAAAGAAATAGGTGTATACCGCGCGCGATGCGTGCGAGATTTCACTCGATTTACACGTTTTGAGGGTTCCTGATTAGGTTTTCTTTTGTATCTTAGCTACAAATTAAAATAATTTGATAAGTAATACATCATTAGAACGCTTTTTTCATTTGGAATCGAACAGTGAAGTACAGAAATTCGTACCGCCAGATGGCGCTGTAATATTTTCAATATTTCAATTTCTAATTATGATTATTTTTTTTTAATACATCATGCGAAAGATATTTTAAAGTTCTTTTAAATTATCGAAAATTTTCACCAGATTTATACGTTTTTATGTCTCCTGAATCAATTTCCTTTTATGGCGCAGTAATATTTTCAAATTTCAATATTTCAATTTCTAATTATGATTAAATTATTTTTAATACATCATTCGAAAGATATTTTAAAGTTCTTTTAAATTATCGAAAGTTTTCACCAGATTTACATGTTTTGAGGTGTCCTGATTTCGTTTTTTTTTTTTTTTTTTTTTTTTGCATCTCAGCCAAATGAGTTAGATCGTTCAAAATTGGTATACGTAGGTAAATTAAGAAGGCCTAAAAGGGTTGAGAAGAAATAGGCATGTACCGCGCGCGTATCCCTTAACTTGTGCGCGCGCAGAGCGCACGGGACTGCGCTGCCGGTTCGATCCATGGCGCTTTAATATTTTAAAATTTCAATTTCTAATTATAATTAAATTATTTTTAATACATCATTTGAAAGATATTTTAATGTTTTTTTTTTATATTATCGAAAGTTTTCACCTGATTTACACGTTTTGAGGTCTCCTGATTAGGTTTTCTTTTGCATCTCAGCTAATTGAGTTAGACCATTCAAAATTGGTATACATAGGTTAATTAGGAGGAGCTGAAAGGGTGGGAAAGAAATAGGTGTATACCGCGCGCGATGCGTGCGAGATTTCACTCGATTTACACGTTTTGAGGGTTCCTGATTAGGTTTTCTTTTGTATCTTAGCTACAAATTAAAATAATTTGATAAGTAATACATCATTAGAACGCTTTTTTCATTTGGAATCGAACAGTGAAGTACAGAAATTCGTACCGCCAGATGGCGCTGTAATATTTTCAATATTTCAATTTCTAATTATGATTATTTTTTTTTAATACATCATGCGAAAGATATTTTAAAGTTCTTTTATATTATCGAAAGTTTTCACCAGATTTACACGTTTTGAGGTGTTCTGAATTAGTTTTCTTTTGTATCTCAGCTACTAATTAAAATAATTTCATAAGTAATACATCATTAGAAAGCTTTTTTGAATTGGAATCGAACAAAGAAATACAGAAATTTCAACCGCCAGATGGCGCTGAAATATTTTCAAATTTCAATATTTCAATTTCTAATTATGATTAAATTATTTTTAATACATCATTCGAAAGATATTTTAAAGTTCTTTTAAATTATCGAAAGTTTTCACAATATTTACACGTTTTGAGGAGTCCTGATTACGTTTTCTTTTGCATCTCAGTCAAAGGAGTTAGATCGTTCAAAATTGGTATACGTAGGTTAATTAAGAGAGCCTGAAAGGGTGGAGAAGAAATAGACGTGCACGTTGCGCGTATCCCCTAACTTGTGCGCGCGCAGCGCGCACGGGACTGCGCTGCCGAAGGCATTGGGGACCCGTTCCAACTTTTTAACCGATGACAAATGATTTTTTTAATTTTCTTTTCTTAAGAATCAAAATTTTATTTGTCAAGGAATATGTGCGCACAGGGCGCGTATACTTTAACATGTGCGCGCGCAGCGCGCATGGGTCTGCGCTGCCGAAGGCAGTGGGGACTCGTTGGGATTTTTTACTTGATCAGAATATTTTTTTCAGGCACGAAGGGTCAGGGAAAGAATACACGCGCGGAGCGCGTGTATCCGTACCCCTTAAGTTATGCGCGCGCAGAGCGCACGGGTCTCCGCTGCCGAAGGCAGCAGGGACCCGGTCCGAATTTTTACCCGAAGAGAAATGATTTTTTAAATTTTCTTAAGAATAAAATTTTGATTTGAGAAGGAATATGTGCACGCAGCGCTCGTATACTTTCACACGTGCGCGCACAGCGCGCATGGATCTGCTCTGCCGGAGGCAGTGGGGACACGGTGGAAATTTTTTACCCGATGGGAATTTTTTTTTTTTTTTTTTTTTTTTTTTTTTGGAGGCACGAAGTTTCAGGGAAGGAATACGCGCGCGCAACGTGTGTATCCCTTAAGTTATGCGCGCGTATCGCGCACGGAAACTGCGCTGTCGAAGGCAGTGGGGACACGGGCCGACTTTTTACCCATTCATAAATGATTTTTTTTTTCAATTTCTTTTCTTAAGACTAAAAGTTACTGTAAGTGATTCATTTGAAGATACTGACCCGCTTGCGGGCGAAGCTCGCTAGTTTTATATTAAAATCGAACGAATAGATCATTGAGAGGGACATTCAAAAGTATTCAAAACGTTACGTCTATGGGCAAAATTTCTTGCTCTTAATAGTATCTTTAAATGCACTAATCAAAATAAAATAAACATATATTTCGTAAAAACATATTTCACGTTGAATATGGCATAAAAAAATATCTTTCATTCGTTTACAGAGCCACACACAAAAAAAAAAAAAAAAAAAAAAAAATAGATTAGGATTTATTAGGGGCTGTATATAATAGTCTCTTGAAGTGAATATCAAGTACACTGAAAACATTTTTGGTAACCTTACTCTTATACATCGGAAATATTCCTGGTATCTGAAACGTTCCGTTGATAAGTTTGGAGCAGGCTCCTGAGAATAACGATATTCTGTAAATGAAACATTCCTGATTTAAAGAACGTAGTATTATTTTGAATGAGTGTATACTTGGTGGTTACTGATATATTCAAGGGACATTACTGGTAAATACTGGGCATATTACCTGCCCAAAATTTCCCAGGAAAGTACCGGAATTTTTTTTCTTTTTTTACAGTGTAGCGTTATGCGTTTCTCTTACTGTGCTAAATTTAAGTACACTATGTGGTATGCACTACATAGTTTTAACCACACTACATAGCCCCACATTTTGAGTAAGCTTATGTGTTTTCAAATAGAAGCTTCTTCAAAAATAAGCGAATCTCCTTATATATCTCCTTATATATCTTTCGACTATAATCGTATTCCCCGGTTTGCATCACTTCTGTTAAATCAGCCAATCATTTAATATACATAAAAGGCGAATCGACCGAATAATCATCGATTATATATATCAAATGCCACTTCTAAAAATTTTTGGTGGCTGTTGAATAAAAATGTCGCGACACTGAAGAGATGGGCGGCGAATCAACGAACTGGCGACTACTAACGGGTTAATTAGTGAAAATATATCTTCATAATTTTGTATGGGTTTCTGCTTATGCTAACACTTAACGCCCTCAGTTGTTTTAGTTTTTACCATTTGTGTTTTGCGTATTCAGTTTTATTTATTATTTGTAAAGTCACTTTTACTTGTAGTTATATTTGCTTTCACTTCCTGTTGTATAATATATGATTTAAAAGTTTTTCATGTGTATAATATTTATTATCTGCAATTTAAGTTTTTTAAAAGCAGAAAAAAAGAAAAAAAAAAAGCTTTAAATTGTAAACAACTTTAACAAGATTACATTATTGTTCTGTAATAGTTTGTAAAATATAAATAAGAAATCTTAAAAGAAGTTGGTTCATTAAAAATTTGTAATTACTTAGAAAAGTCAACATTCTTTTAATTTCTAACTGTTCACAATGATATGGGTGAACGAACACAGCTTCTCTTAGTACAAGATCAGAAAAATGAAAGCTGAAGGTCAAAACCTTGTCTTCATTAGTCTGTGTAAAAAGTCCACTCACGTGTGATGTCCAAAACCCGGTAATTGACAATTAAAGGGAGGTACTTCCCTTTTTACGTTTTCTTCCTTCATCAGAAGGTCATGGAACCATGATATAGGAAATTAGATTTATACAGAACAAAGTTGTGACAAATGTATTTTGAAAATATTTGTGCGTTTGTCTGAGACTAGGGACTTGTGGCATCTACTGTTCAATGTAAAGAAAAATACAATTAACTGAACATATGCACCGTCTTGCAAGATTTTGCGACTTTTTTATTTAATATACACCACTAAATTTTAAATATAACGTTTGCTTAATAATTGCGAAGATTAATCATCAACTACATATATCAACTATCGCTTCTTAAAATTATTGGAGAATATTGAATAAAAATGTAGCAAAATCTGACAATACTGCATATGCATTCAATATTTTCGGAGTTTTACAAGAGACTCTTTTCATTAAAAATAATAAACTATGTTTCACTCCGAGCATGCAAAATTAAGGTAAATGTACTAGAAGTGGATACTGTGCTAAATGTAGCCACATTTAAATTTAACCTTTAAAAATAAGCTTTGTACATTGTGCATAGGTTTGCCATGCATTCAAATCAGGTGCTATAACCCTCTATTACTATTGTTTAGAACGAGGAAAATTTGAAACCTAGAATAATTTTTAGAAGAAGATCAACTCTACGAATTTTTTGGTATCTTATCGTTGTATTGGTTGTTACAGTGCCACCTAGTAGCAAACAACGAAATTATTGTTCGTAAATCGTAAACAATAAGACTTACGATAAAAAAGTCAAAGTTCTAAGCCATCCTCGATTTAGTACGAAAAGACACCATGCGCACAGTAATGATAAGGGAAAAAATGCTTATAAAATGCGCGGTCGAGGTTTTCCTAAGCAGTTAAAGACCACTAGCGAATGGATAATATACGTGTATATGGGTCATTCTCTGAAAAGTGGGCATTTTTTTTTTTTTTTTTTTTTTTTTTTTTTTTTTAAGTAAAAAAGATAAAACCTTAGTCCAAATAAAATTGCTCCAAATTTTTATTTTATTTTTGTACATGTACACATATGTTACAATTAATAAAAAAAATAATATAAACCAAACTGTATCTGATAATTTTTGATATAGCAATTACTTTTATTAATTAGAAAAATGAGGGAATGACTGTGAGGGAATGACAAATTTCTTCTAAAAACTACTTTATAAAAATATTTTTAAGTTTAGTTATATTTTCAAACACTAAATATTTATTAAAACATATTTTTATTAATATAATATCATAAAAAAGCAAATTTGATTTATTTTAGTTAACTTTATAATGAGTGAGGGAATGACGTATAATAAAAATACTGTATTTCAATCTAACGTTTGAGAGCCTTATGCAACTCATTGTAAAAAGTTTCGAACAGAACACAACATGGCTTTTTACTTTGCTGCTATACAAATTACGTTTGACTTATATGAATCACGGGCTGCCATTAATGGAGTAAGTAGGGGTGTGATTATAGTTTGATGAGGGAATGATATCTAATACCAGGGACAACAATAAAGTGTCTTCTAATTTCTTTCATTGCATAATATATAAATGTAGTATAATGGATAAATATTTATTAAAGTATGTTTAATAAATTTTTAATTCAAATAATCCAAATATACATGCTTAAATACTATAGAAACTATTTTATTTACTTACATGTGGGAATGGGGACACAGTGAGGGAATGATATTTTGCATTTTAAAAATTATTTAAAAATTATATTTGAATTCCAATAACCAAAGAATAACAGTTTATATGTAAAACCAACTAATATTGATAGTTTAAACAGCGTTTTGTTTTTGTGCTTTTAAAAATATACCCTCAAGACTACTGGGACATGAAATGACCACTTTTCAGAGAATGACCCATATATATATATACATTTCTGCCGTTCAAAAGGACCTCATTTTTTTCTTATTTTATACGCGTTTTTTAATATTACGGATTAATGAAATTTTGACTAAACAAACGCATTATTGTACTGCCAGATATATTTTCGTACTATATCAAGACGATCTTGAATTTTGTAACTGAATCCTTTTCCGAATCCCGTGCCGTTCGTTACGCTACGTCTCTTACTCAAATTTCAATGATTGCTACAAAGTGGCGCTGCAACCGATTGCTTTTTACTGCAATTGACATCGCGATGTCAATTGCAATAAAAAGCTATATTTATGCTCACATTAAAGTAGTTGGCTTGGACTCTAGCGGACGCTCTGTATACATACAGATGGATAACAAAATAAAGTGAACATTTTGAAATTTACATATTTTGCCGAATATCTAGAGAAATAAGTTCTAAGAGAATACATAGCGGATTCTATTGAAACTTAAGGGATATAAAGAACTTGTTGTATAACATATATTTCAGCGAAGATTTTGTACCGAAGACAAAAAAGGGACCAGTAACAAATTAAAAAAAAAAAAAGTTTGAGATCACCCTGTAAAAAATAATGTTCTTGCGGTATCATATGAATATGAGATTTCGTTTAATTATCTGCATTCATCTGTATGTGAAGATCAAGAATATTCATGGGTATATACAGATTTCTTTAACAACGACACCAATTTTTCGTACTTTTTTTTTTTTTTTTTTTTACTTATAACATGCAGGGTTTTCAAAACCAATCATTTGTCATTTTTAGAAAACTTGACTAGACACAATATATTGCAAATAGGTAACAATTAATGAGTAACAATCATGGTAGATCTCACTGATTAATCAACTGCTTTCCTTGACAATTATCTCCTTGTATCGCCGCTAGGGGTGGTTTTATGATCCGTTCAAGACAACATTTGTGTGTGTGTGTGTGTGTAATTACACGTTAATAAAAAGTTGTTCTGTTCCATTTTTTTTTATTATGCAAAGTTTGTGACGGAATGTTTTCTGCGTGCATGTATTTATATACATACATATATGTATATACATATACATACATGATGTATATATGTAGATACATATTTATATACATGTGTATAATAATCTTCCATTTCTTCATGTGATTTCATTTTTCTTCCTATGAAATGTTTGAAAAGGTTTTTTGTATATATATATATATATATATATGTATGTATATATATATATATATATATATACATATATATATTCTTTCTCATATTTATAAGGGCTCTTTATGTTTTGAAATAACTAATGTAAAAATAATTGTGAACAAGATTATACTAAGTGCACTTTATATATCTAGTATTCTAAAAACCAAAACTGCTATAATTTGTTTTTAATATGAAACAAAATTAATAAAAAATAATGCAAAATATTTTTTTCTCCACGTTTTTAGATGTTCATAATTATAGGGACAATCAAGATTTTTTCATTTTATTTAACTTACTAACGGATAAATTACAGTTGACATGAGAATTTGTTAACTATACCAGAGAGAATGCCTGACTGTTTCACCCTAAAAAGAGCCCCCATAAAATATTAATTTAAAGCATAACTGAAAAAAAAAAAGACTAAGATTCGAGCTGTCCTTATAATTGTGAACACCTGAAAAATCATCTGTTTGACCGTATTTAAAGTTTTTTAAGATAGAAAAACGATAAAACTTTTTAACTTATAGTCCATTAATGAAATTCAAATTAATAAAAAATATATTTGTTCAAATAATAGTGTTCAGTGTTCAGTTAATACAGAAAAACGGGTGTCCTTATAATTATGAGAACCAGTGTATACATACAGAGGTGGAAAATTGGCGCAGTATCATATCGGTATTTGTTTGAAATGTTTCTCACCTTATAAAATTGTTGGTTTAAGTAGAAGAAAATTTTGTTTCATAAATACCGGTATGAGTTCTGCGCCAATTCTCCACCCCAGTATATATATATATATATATGTACACACGCACCACACTCACACACACACACGTATATATCTGTATATATATAAAAATTACGTGTCACGATGTTTGTCCGCGATAAACTCATAACTAAGGAACCGATTTTAATGAAATTTTGCACACTGTGTGCAGTTTGGTCCAACTTGAGAGATAGGATAGTTTTTATCTCAATTTATTGTCACAATATTGTTTTATTGCAATTATTTGTTAATTATAGACCTTTGTTACAGTTGCTCCAAAATATCTGTGAGTTCCATAAGTTTAATTGTTGCCAAAAAGAAAAAATACGAGTTAATTTTCTTTCGACATAAAAGTAAATACATTTAATCAAACGTGAACGTTAAAAAATTATAAAAAGTTAAATTATACATCTCACGAAAATTGACGTCATAATCAATTTAAAGATTTTATTCGCATTGATAAAGTATGTAGTTATACACAAGCGAAGTGTGACGTCACTGACCGTCTGTGAAATCAAGAAAATGATTTCTTATATTAATCGCCCATTGTATTTTTTGTAAAAAATTATTAAAAAACGAGGAAAATTATTTCCGGATTTTAATCCTCATATTTTTGTATAGATATGTATTATTTATCATGTGCATACGTTAGATTGAGTTATTTTGCTGTCAAATTGACAAAATTTTAATTTTAAATTTCAAAGCTCTGTCGTCCTTGGGGTTTTTCGTATTTGGCGATCAAAAACGTAACACGAAAATATACAAGCTAGATGTATATTTTCGTAATATGTATTGTGCGAAATATTGTTTCATATTATTCATTACTCTCTTAATATAAGTTGTTAAAATAACCATGATTTTTGAAAGGAATAAAATGTGGGCGCCAGATAATTTGGCGATATTATTTTTTTCCGCCAATGATGATAGTTATGAAATTTATTCCGCTGCAACATGTTAATATCTTATATCAGATACATTATGTATATGCTACAATTTATTTCACGTGACACGTGTGTTAAAAATTTATAAACGACATAACCTTCCTTTTTCAATTTTTGTTGCATTATTCTAATCTGTATCACTTCGCTTTCTTTAAGAAATTTCTGATCTATACATAACGTTCTGAAAGAAAAGCAACCATTTCAATATTTTAAAACTTATTTAAATGTCTGTTTTATTTAACATTAAATTTTAAAACTTTATTTAAAACTTATTTAAAAGTCTGGAATAGTTTAAGTCTGTTTAGTTGTTTTGTAACGCTAATCTATATGACTGATGTTCGAAACTTTAATTAATTATTTCTCTTATTTTTCTTTACTTTTTCTTTAATAACTTACCAATTTAACGTTTCTGATTAAATTTGTGCTTTATATATGTATTTTGCATTAAATTTTGACTTATATTTATTGCTGAAAATGCGATCTTAAAATCTTGCAATTTTCTTATCTTAATCCTCAATGCTTTCCTTCTTGATTAACTTGAATTTGCTATTAAAATTTAAACATACTCAGAATCTTTTCACCACTTCATTAAAATATATTAATCTTTTCAGTAATATATTAATCAGTATATCCCCACAACGATATTTGGCGATTTTTTGTTGGCGATTATGGCTAAATCATAAATCGGAACAACTATAGTAATTCCCCTCAGCTAGATTTGGCGATTTTTCGTTGGCGATTATGGCTAAATCATAAATCTAAAAATCATAAATCATCCCAGACAGCACATCGCCTCCCCAGGATATCTTCAAGATGTCTTCTGGATGAAAAGGCATCCTAGAAACGTCCTTAAGATGTACTGTGGATAAGTTAAGCCTAACTGTGCTGTTAGGGATATAGCATAAATGATAAAATCGTAAGCTAAATTATAAATCATAAAATCATAAATCCAAAATAAATAGCCTGTAGGCTGCCATATTATATCGCAAACAATCCAGAACGACATCGTTATCGTTCAAATCGGCGCCAAAGAAAAATCGCCAAATTCAGCTGAGGGGAAATACTATAGTTGTACCTAAACAACATATAGGCTGCCATATTATATCACAAACAGTCCAGAGCGACATCGTTATCGTTCAAAACGGCACCAAAGAAAAATCGCCAAATTTAGCTGTGGGGATATACTGAAGTTATAATTATCCGAATATAATTACTGAAGTTATAAGTTATAGTTGTGGGTAACAACTATAGTATTTCCCCACAACTGGATTTGGCGATTATGGCTAAATCATAAATCTAAAATAAAAGCATGCAGGTTACCATATTTTATTGCAAAGAATCCAGAACGACTTCGTTATCGTTCAAAAAGGCGCCAAAAAAAAAAAAAAATCGCCAAATCCAGTTGTGGGGAAATACTATATACCTTATCAAATTATCAACGTATTACTTAGCCGCAGCAACGCGTGGCCGGGTCTGCTAGTATCTATATTAATAAAATCAGAGTTTTGTCTGTAAATTTGTCGGAATCGAAAAATTTTGCGATATCTTCACGTTTTACACCCCATGAAAGCCGAAAATGACTTCAGAAAATTTTGCCTGTGTGTGTGTCATCGTGTCCAAATGTCGCTTTTTTTGTCCGGGCATCACTTGAGAACGGCTGGACGGAATTCAACGATGCTTGGCAGGAATTTAGGTCTTCACCCAACTTAAAATTATATCTATCAACTTTTCAGAAATTCCCCCCCGTTCTCCCCCTAGGGGGTAAAAGACTAAAACACGTTTGTCCGGGCATTACTCGAGAACGGCTGAACGGAATTCAACGGCGCTTGGCAGGGATTTAGGTATTCACCCAACTTAAAATTATATCCATCAACTTTTCAGAAATTCTCCCCCGTTCCCCCCTGGGGGGTAAAAGACTAAAACACGTTTGTCCGGGCATCACTCGAGAACGGCTGGACGGAATTCAACGGCGCTTGGCAGAAACTTAGGTCTTCACCCAACTTAAAATTATATCTATAGAAATTTTCAAAATTCTGATTAGTGTTTAAATTGTGGGTAAAAAACGCCTGCGCATGCGCCATAAATATTTTTTCACTAAAACGCTTTGAATGGAAAAATAAAATGCAAAAATAAATTTTTAAGATAAAGACTTTTTTCATTCGCGTGAATCGCACTACAAATTATGAAAAGATTTAAACGAAGTTTTGCCATCTGAGTTTCATACTTTAGTTAATTTTAAAACATCTAATTGTCGTATCGAAAAACTGTTTACACCCCAGGATTCAGAAAAATCATCTCTTTAATTTGGTACTGAATTTGTAACGATAGGTCTGATACTTCTAATTTATTTTCCCCTTTTTCCGTTGCCACTTAAATTTCATACTTTAGTTATTTTTTTAATATCTAATTGTCGCATCGAAAAACTGTTTGCACCCCTGGATTCAGAAAAATCGCCTCTTTCATTTGGTACCAAATTTATAAATATAGGTCTGATATTTCTAATTTATTTTACCCTTTTTCCGTTTTCAACC
The DNA here is from genome assembly GCA_963930645.1 of Salticus scenicus. Taxonomy (NCBI): domain Eukaryota; kingdom Metazoa; phylum Arthropoda; class Arachnida; order Araneae; family Salticidae; genus Salticus; species Salticus scenicus. Next base: position 92,513,669 of record OZ005661.1, read on the forward strand.
TAGATTCGATATGGAACAGCTTTAGTATTGGATCCCTTTGGCAAAATTTGAAATTCGGAACCGAAGTAGCTCGGACGTTTCTCGCCAAGATCTTTGATTGCACAATTGAGATAGCCAATTCAGTTCATCGCAAAAATGGCTTAAAATATTTAAAGTCACCAAAGGGTTCCCATACTAAAGCTGTGCATTTTGTACTTATTTATTTATATTTTCTATTAAAGACTTCTGTGGTCACGAAATTTGGTGCGTAAATTGTTTGTTTGCATCCGGCACTTATTGTAACTGGATTTCACGAAATTCGAAATCTCCCCCCCCCCTTCTCGGAGTCGGAGGTCAATAAACGGTATAACTTCTGTATAACCCCACAGCTGAATTTGGCGATTTTTCTTTGGCGTTGTTTTGAAGGATAACGATGTCGTTCTGGACTGTTTGCGATATAATATGGCAGCCTAATATTTTGTTTATTTCGGATTTATGATTTAGATTATGATTTTATCATTTATCATATATGATTTATGATTTTTAGATTTATGATTTAGCCATAATCGCCAACAAAAAAAATCGCCAAATATCGTTGTGGGTTTATACTGAAGTCGTTCCCAATAAACATGTGTAAAAACATGTTTTTCCGTTTGAATTCGCTTTGAATTATCTTAGAATGGCGAATTTTGGTGTGCGGATATTGATTAAGTGTACGCATTATGTACGTTAGTGGGATTTTGCAAAACTTCGAACTCACCCACTGAGGAAGGGGAAGTAACAAGTGGGTAAGTTGTGCCTAAGGCAGTGGGGACCCAGACTGTATATTGAGTGTACGCATTATGTACATTAGTGTGATTTTGCAAAACTTCGAACTCACCCGCTGAGGAAGGGGAAGTAAGAAGTGGGTAAGTTGTGCCGAAGACAGTGGAGACCTAGACTCCTCACTTTGCGAGCGAGAAAACCTCTACCAATCACAGCGAGAACTTGGGTTATTAATAAAGATATGGGATTTTGACAACTCATTTAAGTTTAATGTCCAGCGAAGCGGGCAAAGCCTGCTAGTTTTATAAATAAAAAAATTTGTGTTTTCTGAATTTAAGTAAATTATTTTATACGCACGCGTAGTAAATATTTAGACAGTATACAAGTTCGCTCAAAATTAGTTACATAAAATTTAATGATTTGTGTGAGTTGAATATCTCTAAATAATTCAAATATTTATTTTAAATAACAGCTTTAAATGTTTTTGAATAAAGTTACAAATTTTTTATGAATGTAGCTGCGAGAGTCTGTAACAGGCACATAGAAAAATATATATAAATGTCTCCAAAAGTGTTTTGAAATGACTTATCATCATAAATGGGAATTTTAGAATAGAGTTTAGAGTTCATTTGCCATTTTAGAATGCTATAACATGTCTATATAATGCGGAGTAAGAGAATATTATTTGAGTGCCCCACCAGATAATTCAGTTATTTAAATAGCAGTTAAAATTTGAGCAATGGTAATTTTTCGGCTGGTTGAATTACCATCTCTAACGTGCATAAAATTAGATCAGTTTAATTGATGGTGTTTTAAAGTTTTGTAAAACTATAATTGTAAATCTGTCTATCACTCTGCAAGATTATACATTTGCACAACGGACGGTAGTGCATCAGAATCATTTTGTACATCTCTATAAAAGAAATATAAATGATAAGCACAGAATTTATAGTTAGCATGGTGATGTAGCAAAAATTCAAATGTAACAGTTTCATAACCTTAAAATAATTGTAAGCATTTCAGATATTTAACTTCATAGGACATAAACATTGTAAAATTTCCATGATTCCTGTACATCAATCGTCTGTAAGTAATATTCACGTTATTTCTCACAAGATAATAGTTTAAAAAGCAATGTATAGCAAATCTTTTTTTTTTTTTTTTTTTTTTTTTTTGATATTGCTGCTAATGTTTTAAACGATTTAACACTTACAAAAATAAATAAATAAATAAATAAATAAAAAATAATAATAATTTGATCTATAAATATTAAAAGGAGACTTGGCGCTGGATTATTAAAACAAGTAAAAATTACAACGTCAGAAACGCCACAGAAAACTATTTGGGAAGCATACAGCTGTTTCGGTAGCCTTAAGCGTACCGTCTTCAGTGCATAAAGAATTCTGGAACTGGAGGAGTGCTCGTTTATATATATATTGAAACAAATTAAAAGTTTACTAGATTTCAAACACTGTGTTTTAAAAGTGAATTAACAAAATCTTTTGTGTGGGTTTGTGTATTTTATTATTTGTTGTAATATAATGATAATAAGACACACGTTTTAGTTGTTCAGAAACATAAAATGGTATAGAAATATATTTAAGCGTACAGTTTTTGTACCAATTTTTGCTGCATATACTAATTTTTTTATACGAATGCAATAAAAAAAAAAAAATAAATAAAAAAAAAAAAAAAAAAATGATATTATAAAGTGTCAATATTTTGTATTTAAATTTCTGAAAGGTATAAAAGTTAAATTTCATTAATAAATTTAAATGTATAAATTATGCAAAAAAGGTTTTTTTTTTTTTTTTTTTTAAACAATTTGCAGTAAAATACACCAAAAATCTGGTTTGAAAAATATATAAAATAAGCAAATAACATAAACTGAAAAACATTAACATTGGTCGAGTTTGAAACAAGTAAGCATGACCTTTTCCTATTCTGGCAAAGAAAATAAATAATTAATTAATTAAAGAAAAAGAAAAAGAATGTCGAATGACTCTGAAATCGATTATTGAATTGTTGATGAAGTTAACAAACTTAATGACAAAAAATTGGGATTAGAAGCTTGTTTTAAATATGTGAATATCAATTTCCAAAAGGATTTTCTTACTGAAATTTTGTAAACATCAAAATGTATTTGTTTCCATTTAAATATATATAGAGAGGATTTTTCTACGACATACCTGCCAACATACTAATTAATATTCCGTAGTATTGTTAGCCCCGCTTTCTTTTTCACACCAGTATATTTTTAAAGTATTTTTTCCTTTTTTTTTTTTTTTTTTTTTATTGCAATTGCACTTGGAAACTATTACCATAGCCTACTAAACTAGATACCTGTCGCGTTGCTCGGAAACTTGGCAATAGTTCGAGTGGTAGACAGCGCCACCTGGTACAGATTGCGCGATTTTTTCGTTCAACAGCCACCAAAATTTTTTAAAAGTGGGATTTGATATACAGAAAAGGCGAATAGAATCGAAAAAACGTCGATTATATATATCATATATCACTTCTTAAAATTATTGGTGACAGTTGAATAAAAAAGTCGCGCATTCTGTACCAGGTGGTTTTGTCTACCGCTTGAGCTTTTGCCAAGATTCCGAACCACGCGACAGGCATCTAGCTTAGGAGTCTATGTTATTACTCTAAAAACTTACTGGTGTGAAAAATAGGGGCGGGACTGACAACACTACAGAATATTAATTAGGATGTTGGCAAGTATGTTCTTAAGGTCATGGCACAAACTTGTAGGGGAGCTGAAGAATATAGCAAATATTGAGAATTGCACAGTAACCTATAACCGTATACGTCATTTTTAACCCTTTAACATACCTACCAACATTCTAATTATGAATCGGAAAATTTTTAGTATACGTCCCTTTTCCACACCATTTTATTTTTGGAATAATTATTTCCAAGTGTAGCTACTATTAAATAAGTATAAAATCGCTCTAAAAGACAACTGGTGAGAATAAAAGGGCGGATACTAGTAAATCTTAAGCATATTAATGAGATGGTTGGAAGGTATGCTTTAACAGGGGTCGGCACGGCCAATTTTTTTCATACCACTATTTTTATAAATCAATATCTGTATTATGAATCGAGGAAATGCATTCAATCAAAGAAAACAGCAGTTATCTTCAAAAGAATAATACAGACATTGCTTTATAAAATTAGTGGTATGAAAAAAAATGACTGCGCCGAACCCTGTTTAAGAACTCAGTGTTTTTAATTGTATTTTGCAATAAAATCCAGATATGGGCGTGGCTCTTGAATGTTTCGTTTTTAGAAAAGTTTTTTTTTTTTTTTTTTTTTTTTTCCAGGCTAATATTTGTATAAACGAATATACGTAGTAGTAATAATGTTCTTAATCGATATTATTTATCGTAATTGCATTAATATGAACATTGTGTATGATTTTGCGAAATAATGAAGCATACATTTTTTTTAAATTTACACAGTAGGAGTTACAAATAACCAAGAAACTAGAAATAGATCATATCTGTGAACATTCTAATTATTTTTCCGTAAAATTGTTAGTAGACGCCCCTTTTTCCACGCCACTTTATTTTTAGAAAAAAAAATATATATATTAAATTTAACTAAAATTAAATAACTACCGCATTTTGGATTGTAGAAAACGGGCAAAAAAAAAAAAAAAAGCTAAAAGTCCATAGAAAAACGGGAAAAAAATCAGTCAAAAACCCATAGAAAAAGCATGGGATGAAAACCAAACAAACTCACAATGTCAAGTGTGTAACAAAAAAAAAAAAAGCTGACACCGGAAGGAATAAAAGGACAAATTTGACTAGAAAAGGACATCGAGGAGCGGGAGGAAGGGTTGGGGCGTGAAACCTATGGAAAAAAAAAAGCTGATACTAACAGTTTTATAGAATATTAATTAGAATGTTGGCACATAGCCTCCTAAACTAGATGTCTTCCGCGTGGCTCGGAAATTTGGAGACAGTTCAAGCGGTAGACAGCGCCACCTGGTACAGATTGTGCGACTTTTTTATTCAACAGCCACCAGAAAATTTTAAAAGTGGGATTTTATATACATAAAAGGCGAATAGAATCGAAGATACGTTGATTGTATATATCATATATCACTTCTTAAAATTATTGGTGACAGTTGAATAAAAAAGTCGCGCAATCTGTACCAGGTGGCGCTGCCAACCGCTTAAACTGTTGCCAAGTTTTCGAACCACGCGGAAGGCATCTAGTTTAGGAGGCTATGGTTGGCATATGGATATATCCATCTACAAACGCTACCGATTGTTCATGAGTACACTAATTTCTAGGTTGCATCTAACTTCGCCCAGTATGTAAATTTTATGAATTTTGCGTGTTTCATTATTTCGCACAATTATTGAGATAAATATATCAGTTGGAAACAAAATTTTTATTACGTATATTCCGTTATGCAAACATTAGCATGAAAAAAACTTTTCTTTAAAATACAACGTTTGAAAAAAAACGCCCATATCTGCATTTTATACTTAAAAAATAACTAAAAACATCCAGTTATTAAAAGGTTAAAACGATATTTGCGGTCATGGTTTTTCATGCAATTCTCAATATTTGTGACGTTCTCTACCTCCCGTCAAAATTTGTCCAATGATCGTAGAATAACATGATCGTAGATTATCAATGGAATGTAAAAAAATAGAAACAGTTTAGAAAAATTTAAGAAGACAAATTTTGTTGTCCACGTGTGTGATTTTGGTGACATTATCGCCATGTCAACATACTGGCGTGAACCCTAGATATATGTTTGTTTAAATATCTGTCAATTTTGAAAATTGCTGTTTTATTTAAGACTGTACATCAAGCAAATTCCCTTTTTCTTTCTTCAAATGTTATCCAATGGGATTTTTGCTGTTTCGTTTCATAAGAATATCACAGTCAAAAATGAAACTTTTCGAATTCTGTTTCTTTATATATATATATATATTATTTTTTAAATATGTCGCCTTTAGCTTAGTAGGCAATTTTTTGAAAAAATAAATATCTCGTTTAGAGATCGAAACTTAGAGTCCTAAATTTACTTAATGAAATAAAATATTTAAATTATTTTATTTATTTATTTATTTTTAACTGATCACTAAGCTAAAAGGCGCCATGTTAAAGAATAAGATTCCAAAAACAGAATTCGAATTTTAAATGATTTATTTTTATAGAAAGAAGCAACAAAAATCCCATAGGGTAAATACAGAGTTTCCCCCAGACAATTTCAGGAGGACGTTGCGCCCTGCCTGCCCCTAGTTTAGAAAAATACTGCCCTTCTTGCACCTAATCGAAAAAATGCACTCTTCATGCCCTTATCTTAAAAAGAAAAAAAGAACACTTATCGCCTTTTTGTATTAGAACATAAATATTTAGAAGAAAACAATGTACAAACTAAAGAATAATGATATACTGAAGATAAATATAGAAATAAGTAAAACTATTGTGTATGACCTACAACACTTATTTATTTATTAGCAACAAGCAAACGTAAAGAAAGTTAAAATTAAAAAAGTATATACGCTTATCTATGCTTACTTGTAATAGAATTTTTAAATAAGTGTTGATTTTAAATGTTAAATTGACCTTAAGAATACCAAACTGCCCTTAAAAATTAAAAAAGTGCCCTTTTTTTTACTAGCAGTGCACTGCACTTTTTTAAACCCAGGAAGAAACTCTGGGATAACATGGGAAAGAAAGAAGGGGGAATTTTATGTGCAGCTTTAACTTAAAATAAACACACATGGTTTTCGTTAACCCCTCCCTCCCCCCCGAACGAAGAAACGAAATATAGCTTTTGAAATTATTCCTTTTCGTTCTTGCTATACACAAATAATGATCATGTATTAATCACCAACTACAATGAAAGATTCATGCTCATAATATTTTCAGAAAATTCTGATATTACAGAATCTATATTAATAAAATCAGACTTTTGTCTGTAAATTTGTCAGAATCGAAAAATTTTGCGATATCTTCACGTTTCACACCCCATGAAAGCCGAAAATGACTTCAGAAAATTTTGCCTGTGTGTGTGTGTCATCGTGTCCGTGTCGCTTTTTTTGTCCGGGCATCACTTGAAAACGGCTGGGCGGAATTCAATGGCGCTTGGTAGGAATTTAGGTCTTCACCCAACTTAAAATTATATGTATCAACTTTTCAGAAATTCCCCCCCGTTCCCCCCTGGGGGGTAAAAAACTAAAATACGTTTGTCCGGGCATCACTCGAGAACGGCTGGACGGAATTCAACGGCGCTTGGCAGAAACTTAGGTCTTCACCCAACTTAAAATTTTATCTATAGAAATTTTCAAAATTATGAATAGTGTTTAAATTATGGGTAAAAAACGCCTACGCATGCGCCATAAATATTTTTTCACTAAAACGCTTTGAATGGAAAAATAAAATTTAAAAATAAATTTTTAAGTTAAAGACTTTTTTATTCGCGTGATTCGGACAACAAATTATGAAAAGATTGAAATGAAGTGTTGCCATCTAAGTTTCATACTTTAGTTAATTTTAAAAAATCTAATTGTCGTATCGAAAAACTGTTTACACCCCAGGATTCAGAAAAATCCCCCCTTTCATTTGGTACTGAATTTGTAACGATAGGTCTGATACTTCTAATTTATTTTTCCCTTTTTACTTTTTTTCGTTGCCACTTAAATTTCATACTTTAGTTATTTTTAAAAAATCTAATTGTCGCATCGAAAAACTGTTTGCACCCCTGGATTCAGAAAAATCGTCCCTTTCATTTGGTATCAAATTTATAAATATAGGTCTGATATTTCTAATTTATTTTACCCTTTTACCGTTTTTAACCCAGATTCAGTAAAACGTTTTATATTTATATATCCGCGATTGTAATGAAATGCTCGCCCTCTGGTGGGCTAAGGTGAAATTATCACACCACTGCATATCATCATATTATGCAATCGATTTTCCATGATGTAATGGCGGAGAAAGAACAATAATAAAACACGTGGCTATTATATTTACTAACAACTGCAGTTCAGAGAACGCCATCTATCGATCATTACAAACGCGGATAGGAATTTATATATTTTTTTATTTTCCAGAAATAAAATGAAATATTTTTAATTTCACGTGAATAAAAATAAAAATTAGAGAGAAAAATACAAAAGTTGACAATTTTTTTTTTTTTTTTTTTTTTTTTAATGAGAAATTTGCACGTGGACAAATATTTTCATAGAGATATTTGGCATTAGTTTAATATTTTTATTTAATTAAGCAGTACTTTTCTTTCCTGCAGTAAAAAAAAAAAATTTTGTTGTTATTATGTACCTTATATGGTTTTTTTTATGTTCTCCCCTTAATTGTAAATGATTATAATTTGGATTTTATTAAGATTTTTTTTTTTTTCTTTTTTTGTAAATACCAGAAAAGAGTGTTTATTTTATTTTATTTATTTTGTGTATGGAACAGCTTTAGTACTGGATTCCTTTGGCAAAATTTGAAATTCGGAACCGAAGTTGCTCGGACGTTTCTCGCCAAGATCTTTAATTGCACAATTGAGATAGCCAATTCAGTTCATCGCAAAAATGGCTTAAAATATTTAAAGTCCCCAAAGGTTTCCCATACTAAAGCTGTGCGTTTTGTATTTATTTATTTATAATATTTTCTATTAAAGACTTCTGTGGTCACGAAATTTGGTGCATAAATTGTTTGTATGCATCCGGCACTTATTGTAACTGGATTTCACGAAATTCGAACCCCCCCCCCCTTCTCGAAGTCGGAGGGAAATAAACGGTATAACTGCAGTATAACCCCACAACTGAATTTGGCGATTTTTCTTTGGCGCCGTTTTGAAGGATAACGATGTCGTTCTGGACTGTTTGCGATATGATATGGCAGCCTAATATGTTGTTTATTTTGGATTTATGATTTTATGATTTATGATTTAGATTATGATTTTATCATTTACCATACATGATTTATGATTTTTAGATTTATGATTTAGCGATAATCGCCTACAAAAAAATCGCCAAATATCGTTGTGGGGTTATACGGAAGTCGTTTCCAATAAATATGTGTAAAAACATGTTTTTCCGTTTGAATTCGCTTTGAATTATCTTAGAATGGCGAATTTTGGTGTGCGAATATTGATTAAGTGTACGCATTATGTACATTAGTGGGATTTTGCAAAACTTCGAACTCACCCGCTGAGGAAGGGGAAATAAGAAGTGGGTAAGTTGTGCCGAAGGCAGTGGGGACCCAGACTGGATATTGATTAAGTGTAAGCATTATGTACATTAGTGTGATTTTGCAAAACTTCGAACTCACCCGCTGAGGAAGGGGAAGTAAGAAATGGGTAAATTGGGCCGAAGACAGTGGAGACCTACACTCCTCACTTTGCAAGCGAGAAAACCTCTAACAATCACAGCAAGAACTTAGGTTATTAATAAGGATATGGGATTTTAACAACTTATTTAAGTTTAATGTCCGGCGCAGCGGGCAAAGCCTGCTAGTATTATATAACACATGTCTCCAAAAATATTGTTGGCAAAATTTCATTTCATAATTTTAGCTGATATGTATGTTTTTTGGTGTGCTGGAACCAAAAAAGAAGTCAGTTTTTTTCTATCACATACAGATTTTTGCCAATTTGGGGTATCTACCGACACAATTTAGTCATTCTCGGTAGTTTGTAGTATGTTGCCATTATTAATTATAATTAATCATGGAAACATACTATAAAAGTTACCATATAAATCTGCTCGAGGAGGATTCACGGAAGAAATTATGCTGGTTGATCTCCTGCATTGGGAAAAATCCATATGTAATAGAGAAAATTTGGCTTCAATTTCGGCTTCAGTACACAAAGAACATAAACATCAGCCAAAATCATCAAATCAAAATTTTAGATGTAGACCTGTGGAATCAATCAATGATTCACTAGCAAAGTGAATAAAAAAAAGTAAAAGTAAAAAAGTAAAAGTAAAAGAAAAGAAAAAGAAATCACAGCTTATTTATTAATTGAACTTTTTATTTACAAAATATTGTACAAAATTCATGTACTTATCAAAAGTACATGATTTCTTTGGAAAGTTTTCCGGTATTACAAATACAATAAATTGGACGGAAATAGACATGCAGTTTATACACAATGAAGCCGACCTGTGAATATATTAGGTTTTGGTTTTATATACGAATGTTCAAACACAGTCAACCAAATTGTAAGAAATAAAATTTATTTCGGTCAGCTTTCAGTTATTTATTTACAAAAGTCATATTATTTATGTACAGCATACTAGAAGTACACTCAAGCAGCAGAAAATACATCTGCCGAATATAAATAAAACTAAAATACTCACAGATTATAGTACATAGTTTAAAAAAAATAGTAAAGGAAGTACAATAATAAAATCAAAAGAAATAAGACAAATTCGAGAGATACATTTAAATTTTGGCATATTTTATAACTCAAACATACACAATAAAAATGTAACAATAATGCACATAGACAAAAATTTTAACAGAGAATCAAAATATTGGTCTAATTTTTTCAATACTGATTTAATATAATAATTAATACTTCTTCTATAATTACCAAATACCGGTAAAATATTAAGTAAAATATCACCGAGAGTATTTCCACTAAAACGTTAATGTTAGTTAAATATCTGCTGTTTATAATTTGTTAACACTTTCGCGACTGCTGACGTAGATTCAAGTCATTTTGAAATCTGCATACTTGCCAACCATCTTATTATGAACCGTACAATTTTTAGTACCCGCCTTCTTTTTCACACCAGTCATTTTTTAGAGTAATTTTCTTCTTATTTAATCGTAACACTGTTTGAAGAGAATTACTCTAAAAATAAAGTGGTGTGGAAAAAGGGGTGTTTTATCAAGGGGCGTTAACAATTGTACGGTTATTAATAAGATGGTTGACAAGTATGAATCTGTAACTCATCTAATGGGCGTTTCTTTTGCAATTTGTATGTTGCTATATTTTTTAAGAATTCCTTAAGAATATATTCCCTATATTCATATTTGTATAATCAAGGTACTATGGATACAAATTCTTTAATTAGAAAGAATATAATTATTATGTATATTCATATGTAATATAAATATGGATACAGAAAATTTTGTTCTGAAATGATGTAGCTTGAAAAATCAACACCAACCGGCGGAACATGCTTTCAAAATGACGAAAACATGCGGTCGCGAAAGTATTAAGTAGGTTTCAATAATTTCAGTATTACATTGTAATTATCTCTCATATAGTTACGCTCATCAGTGCCTGATTCTGTCACGCTTTAGGCTTAAGAGATTTCCTTCGACTCTGCCTGTGTGTGGAAGCAAGTTGCCACCAAATTTTCATACTTTAGTTAATTTTAAAAAATCTAATTGTCCAATCGATAAGCTGTTTAATCCGACGGATTCAGAAAAACCGTCGCTTTCATTTGGTACCTTATTTGCAACGAATCTTTGATTAGATTTTTTAAAATTAATTAAAATATGAAAATAACAGCTTTAAAATAGACTTTTTAAATTTTTAATTGTTGCCATTTTTTTTTTTTTTTTTTTTTTTTTTTTCGGCATATGAAATGAAATATGCTTTCACGTGAAAAAAAAAAAAAAAAAAAAAAAAAAAAAAAACATATATATATATATATAATATTAAATTTGCTCATGCATATGAAAAAATGACGTCTATAAAATAATAATAATAATTTTAAATTTTAAAGGTAACGAAGAGATTAATAAAGTGCGAAAATTTCGCACGGGCAGCAAATGAATTATTTGAAGTGAGAAATAAATAAATTAAAAATGATCATTTTTCAACGGGCGCCTTAGTCGCCCTGCAATTAACTAATCTTTCATAGGAAGCCAAATAAAAAAAGAAAAAAAAAAAAAAAAAAGACACCTTTTAGTTATGTTAATAACTTTTGGAGCGGGTTAGGTACAAAATTTAAAACGTATAATGCATTAAATATATTTGTTGATGATGATAACACTAATTAGAAATATTAAATTAACTGGAAACTCTTTTTAAAATACTGTACCAAGTTGAAACAAACTAGTATTTTGTAGAAGCTGGAACCTCATCTTTTACCTCTATAATAGAAAACATTATACCGTTATTTGAGATAATACCTCGCATAAACCACTACACTATGATAAAATATTTCACTATCTTGTAATTACAGTTACTTCAGTAGTAAAATTTAGCCCTTTGCCAGCCCTAACGCTCTAACCCTAACAACACATCTTCTCCACACGACATACTCAAGATATCCTATAGCTGAAAGACATCCAAGGACATCCGAAGGATGCACTATGGACAAGTGTGTTATTAGGGAAAGCGTTCTTAAACAGTGTTGCCAAATTTAGGGATTCTTTTATTCAACTCTCACCAATAATTTTTAGAAGTGATATTTGATATATATCATGGATGAATAACCTTCGAAGTGATTAAGCAACTGTTATTGTTAAAATTTAGTGGTGGATCTTGAATAAAAAAAATCCCTAAATTTGGCAACACTGAACAGAAGATTGAAATAAAATAGGACCGGCAAAAGATTAAATAATTCATAAAAAAAAAAAAAAAAAAATGTAACAGGGATTTTCGAAAAAAATATTGATTTAAATTGCCCAATATTAAACTAATATATGAAACAATGCAACTTCTACAGTTACCCAACATTAGTGTACTATCAGGGATGAAATCTTCAATAACAGGGATGAAAGAGTTCCTCTTTTGTTTTGCCACCAATATTTTTCTACAAAGAAATCTACCCTTAAAAAAATCACAAAAATAACAGTAAAAACATTTCTGTATAGAAGTACCAGTAGCAAAAAAAAAAAAAAAAAAAAAAAAAAAAACGGAACTCTTTCATCTCTGCAATAAGACCAAAAAAAAATTTAATTAAAATTAAAATTTTCCAGATTGAAATTAATAGTCCTCTGTACTAAACTAAATTCTGTAATTTTTACTTTTTTTTTTTTTTTTTAGGAATAAACTTAAATATTTCTAATTGGAGCTCTGATTTGATTTAACGAAACGGGAAAAAAACGGGAGCGAGATTGATTTCAAAATTTAATCAACTCAAATTTAAGTTAAGATCCAACTCAACATCATGTTTGGTACCCATTAGTTAGAGAGATGCAGAATTAGAAATTTATAATAGACTCATTTTCAAAAAAAAAAAAAAAAAAAAAAAAAAAAGAAGAAGAAGAAGAAGAAGTAAATACGTTTAGGATATCTCAAAATATATAAATCCATCGAAAACCGGAGGTCGAAAAATTTCCCGAATCCAATACTTTCTTCTCATATATATAAAAGAAAGTAAACAGATAAGTAACCAAAATGCTTCAGCCACTTTAAATAAATGAAACTTCAAAAAGGTTGAAAGTTAAAAAAGTAAATAAATAAATTTTGCTACTCAAAAACCATTTGAAATTACTGAAAATATATATAAATAAAATATAAACATTTCGAACTTCTCACCCTTCCCCCCCTCCAAAAAAAAAAAAAAAAAAAAAAAAAAAAAAAAAACTTCTTTGATATTGTCCGTTTCGTTTCTGATTATTATTAATTTTCTTTTATTTTTCTTTCAAAAAAAAAAAAAAAAAAGATTTTGATGAAATTTGGGCAAAAGCAAAATTTAGTTTAGTATGGAGGACTATCAGTTTCTTTTTTTTTTTCACATTATAACATTGCTTTTAAATTATTCAATTATTTCGATAAATCTCCAAACTGGTATCGTAAAAATCCGTAACTTGAGACTAATAGTCCTCAGTACTAAAAAAAAAAAAGCATTTCTGAAATAATGATAGAATGTAAGGTATTTGCAACCTGACTAAAACATTTTGTGCCATAGAGGTCAGTATTATATAATTATTATCATAATTACTATTTTGTTTATCAGATTAAAAAACCAAAAATATAAAATAAAAAAAAATAATAATAATTTAAAAAAAAAGTTTGATTACGAATTTTTAAACTATTTTCATGAAAACTATAAAATGACTATAAATATTGAGAATCTTTTCCGAAGCATCATCTTTCTGTAATGCACATGAACTTTCATTGTTCCAGTTATTACAATTTAGAGTCTAAGAGATCTCCAGGAGTGTCCATTGCAGCTTTTCTATCTTCTATAGCCTTCGCTAGTTTTTTCCTTGGACCTAAAGGCAAACCTAGAGACTTCAAATCTTCTTCAGATAAAAGCATAAGAGCTTCTAAATCTATCTTTTCTTTTGCCAGATCGGCAGTATATTCCATTAATCCATGGGCGACCAGGAACACGACTAAAGGAGTAGCATCTATACCTATAATAAATAAATTTAAAAAAAAAAGGATTAAATTGAGTTATTACATAAAAAATATATTTTTAAATAATGGTGTATATATCTATATGTATATATCTCTCTATACATGTGGCTACTCTACTTTTTTCTAGTTTTCTCTCTGGATTTCTTGATGATTTGATTTAATAATTTATTTAATTTCTCATTCAAAATGTTTTGCTGTCTCGATTGGGGATGAAACAATATAAATTGCTGTGATTAGCTATATTGTTTTACGAAATCGATGCAGCTTTTTCACAGCTTTATGAAGTACACGCGCCCTGAAGAGTTTATACTTCTAATTTTAAGCATTTTTATCCAATTATTATTTCTCTGGTCCTTTATTTACTTTCTCTGTCATTAAGTTTAATGGTCCTTTTTTTTAAAAAAAAATATTATTATTCATGTCGGCGTAAGTAATTTAAATTATTTTTGTCTCTTATTGGTTCTTAATCTGTATCGCAACATTTTTGTGTCAGTCTTACCTATATGTTACAATCAGTTCTATTTTTGTTGTGTTGGTATTGTTTTGTATCTATTAATTGCTAAATTTTAAGGTTAAATTTTATTACGATATGTATATTGAATAATTTAAAAACATTATAATACTCAGCAATCAAAAGATAAAGGAAAATACCAACATTACAGAATTAAAAGTGATTTTAGTTCATTTTAAATGTCTTCACAGATTTTTTTTATAATTTAACTACAATACCAATTAATAGTTAAATCATTTTATATTACTTACGCAGAAGTGAACTACTATAACCGTAACATATAAGCCTATCGATGAGAGATATGTTTGCATATTCCATTAAAGTTATCATACTTAAACCATCAAGGTTATGAAAAAAGTAATCGGAAAAGAGAAAAGGATTAAAAATTATCAAAGATATCAAATCAAAAAAGGAATTCTTGAAATGAGAATTGAAATAAAAAAATACTGGAAAATAGAAATGTTCTTTTGTCAGGAAACTTGCATTTCTGTGAGCAAGGATTCGCAAGATTTCGGAAAACTGTATAGCTAATTCAAGCCAAAAATACAGTTCAAGTTTCTATCTAGCGACAAAACCAAATGAAAAAAGAATGAGATAAATCACCAACACAAACCTGCATTGAATCAAATAAAAAGTATTTTTTAAAAATCCACGTGTCAAACGAAACCAAACTGAGATAGTAAAAATTAAATGGTTGCCGTCAGAAGAATACTAATAAGTATACGTAATTTTTAGATCAGTTTTATTTTGATAACAAATCTTATTATTTATGTCTAAAGCTGATCTAAAAATTATGTATACTTATTAGTATTCTTCTGACGGCAACCATTTAATTTTTACTATCTCAGTTTGGTTTCGTTTGACACGTGGATTTTTAAAATCGTACTTTTTTTTATTTGTTTATTTTGTTTTCTTTTTCGTTATAGAAGATGTCCATACTCGTCGATGTCCAAATAGTTATTTTTCAACTGTTAAACACAAATATATTTCCAATTGCAAAAATGTTTTAAATTTTTAAACTTATCCTCTTAATAATAAAAGACCAAGTTTCCCGAGTCTAACGCCACAAACGAACGTCATCCATACAAAAATGTACGGAAATAAAGAAAATAAGCTTTTATCGCTGTTTTGGAGGAATGGACAAATGATGAAGAAAGATGATTTAACAGGGAAAAAAATTATGACGTCACAATTGCAACAGTGTATTAAGAAATTATAAATTTTATCCGTGATTTGAAATAAATAAATTTAGCCTAAAAGATAATTTAAAGGAATAGATACGATGTAATGTAAAAATGCTGTTTTTTTCCTCGGCTCCCCGCTAAAATTCGCCAAATCATAGTCAAAAGAATAAACTAAATTAAAGGGGCAAACCTTAAAAATAATAATAATAATAATAATAATAATAAAATTAATTAATAAATAAATAAATAATAATAAATGGGAAGATCGACCGCTAGGCAGGTAAAAGCCGACTAGTTAAAGTTTAAGACAACCAATGCGTTTCTGTAAAAATATATGTAATTACATTTTTTATACAGTTCTTGAGTCCTGCAATTTACATTTTTTCACGCTTTACTATCAAGGTAATTACAAAATGAGCACGAGTAATTACAAAATGGGTGCTAAAAAAATGTCCGCAACAAAAGTGCCATAATTTACTGCAGCAGTTCGTTGGAAAAGCAATAAGCGACAAAGAATTGCAACAAAGAATTATAAAGCGGTAAAGCCCCCCCCCCCCGTCCCCCAACCACAATCTAATAAACATAAAATATTTTTTTTTTTTAAATCATGTTTTATTATTTATTTATTTACTTATTTATTTTTATGTTTGAAATACACATCTATTTACAGCTCTATATGAGCACCAAACATTCAAACCGTGTTTTCTCCTTCGAATAAAATTTTTCAAGCAACACAAAAACTAGTAAATTAAAAAATAACTAAGCTTAAAATTTAATTATTGTTTGTATTGATGTATTACTAGTTACTAGAAAAATATTTAGATTCATCTAAGAAGATATGTAGACATACCATTTTCATGTTAAGTTTAAAGAAAACTTACTAACTCAGTTTTTTTATTTTTGGAGAAAAAACGTTTTGAATGTTTGCTCCTCATATATAGCTGTATGGTAACAACAAACCTTTATATATGCACTTATTTGCGATGGAAATTTCATATTCCCGTAATGTGAAAAGAAATTTAATGAAATTAACTAAATATTTCAATCATTATTTATTTTCTGAAAAGTAGGTCTATTCGTTAAAAAGCTCTGCCTCCAAAAGTCTGCTTCCAAGAATCCTTATAATTTGAGAAACTAGAGGCTTCTGGTGCTAAATTAAAATTTGTCAAAGACATAAATTTCATTTTGAGTAATCTTTCCTCTCTCTACATTACGTTTCTTTATTAATAATGATCCATATAAAATTTAAATTATTCAGTCAAGCAGAAAAAATGCTCAAGGAAATGCTTTCCACTTTTGTGATAATAAAGAGGGACACGGAAAGGGCAGCCGGGTCTGTAAAAATGGAGTCTGGATTTTTAAGAGGAGTCTGGAATCAAATGAAGCAAAATAATCTGCTCGTTAACACTTTTATACTATTGTAGGAGGCCCCCGGAAAAAATTTGCCAAGGCCCCATGATTTTTCTTAAAGGTCCTGTCCTATCATGTGAAACCAGATCCAAATCCTTTTCCAACTTCTGCAGGACCAAAACTCAAGTACTTTCTTTTACCAAAACTAAAAAATAAAATAAATAAATACATAGTAAAGAATAGATTTAAAAAAAAAAAAAAAAATCTGTCTATTCGTGTTAGTTTGGTCTGTCTGCAGAAGTACTGTTAGTTCGTGGGACCTTAAACTAGATGTGTCCCCATCTGTCATTGCCAGATGGTATCGTTTCGTGACATGCGTGCATGAATTTTCAATCCAAACCACCCGCGTTACCCAAATTTACAATTTCAGCATCTCACGGAAAACGCCACGACAGACACTTGTATTGTTCTAATGCTCGTCGGAAGAGTTGCAAATAAAAAAACACAATATTAATGCGTTTTTTAACACTTACAATAGACCATTATTGGTTCTTTATTCTATTTATTGGCTTTACAGTACTACCATAGTAATCACCACAGACTTATTGATATTCGCACACACACCCTCCGCCCCCCCCCCATAGTTTTGCGTAATAGAAATATTGACATCGGATTAATGTAGTTCTGTCCATATAGCCTAATGTTAATTCTAAACTTTTCACTAATATTCTAATACATCATTTATAACTATTCATGAATTTCAATCATATTTATTTTACTGAGACATCCAAAGTTACGTTTTGAGTTAAAAACAACGTTTTCAAATTACTTGATACATATATATATATACATATATATATATATATATATATATATATATATATATATATAAAATGACAAATCACCTAATAATTATGCCATTATTTGTAAATCCTACTATCTCTCTATTTTAAACTCTTCAATCAATAATAGTAACATCTTCAGTTTAACTAATAATAACCTTATTATTAATAACCGAAAAATACATAATTACTATAAACTACTTCAACTTCCCTTCAATAACTTTAATTATCCTTATATAGTTCTCATCCCTAAGTTTCACAAATCTCCAATTAAATTTCGCACTGTCACTGTTGGGTGTAACACTTATAACAACAATGCTAATAAAGCTCTACTGGATATTCTAAAGCAAATTTACAAATGTACTTGCAAAGTTGATAATTTACACTGTCTTAAAAATAGCTTTCAATTAATTCAATACATCAAATCGCTCGATTCAATAGACAATATTATGACTTTTGACTTTCAAGATCTTTTCAATAATATTGAGTTATCAGATCGTAGTAATATCATTTACAGTCTTTTTCAAGAATATAAAGCTCAAATTAATCTTCCTTACAATTTTAAAGAAGAAAAATTTAAAACACTTCTTAACTTTGTTATCCATAATAATTATATCTTCCACAACAACGATATCTATTTGCAACAATTAGGCATTCCACAAGGAGGTTGTAGCTCCAGTATTTTGGCAGATCTCTATATTTATTATTATGAAAAGCAAATTTGCAATGATGATGTTCGATTTTATCGTTACATCGATGATATTATTGTATTTTATCTCAACAAGAACTCACAAAATGGTTTTTCCTTCAATTATCCGCCTAATTTAAAGCTAACTCAAAATAATCTGACTAATCAATCTATTAACTTTTTAGATCTCAAAATAATCATCGGTGGTAATAAACTTTACACAGATATCTATGACAAACGGCAAGATTTTTGTTTTAATGTAAACTTATTTACACATTTTAATTCATGTCTGCATCTTTCGGTATTTAGAAACATCATCATTAACCATTTATTTCGAATTAATAATTTATGCTCTGCAAAGTTTAAAAACAAGAATATTAATAAACTGATCACAGCCACTGCTAAAATGGGTTTTCCTAAAAACTTTGTATTTTCTATTTTATATCCTTAACCATGTCTCTGTCAGTACAAAAAAAAAAAAAAAAAAAAAAAAAAAAAGCTGTGTACACTCTTGTGTATATCAACAAAAAAATTATAAAATAATAAAAGACAATAAAAAAGGTGGCGGTTGGGTGGGCAGATGTTTGATTACGGAGGTGGGGTGATGTTGTAAGGCTGGATGGTTGGGTGGGTTTGTGAAATTAAATTTAAAAAAAAAAAAAAAAAGTAGAAGGCTTGTTGCATTTGCTTTGTATTACTATGCATACTTTCATTTTCCATTAAAATTTCAGTTTTTACCTTTTTGAGTTGTCAACTATATTTAATGTTCTAATTATACTGTTAAACACTATGTGAACAATCGGTGAATTTCATTGTGGCTTCGTGGTTTCATTGTTGTTCATCTGCTTTGAAATTTGCATTTTTAAATCCATATGGTTCCTGTTCTGGTTGTGGCAGGCTGGGGGAGTGTTGCCGGCATAAAACTAGTGTAACCCCACAGGCAAGTCACAAGTCTTGCCGCCTGCCTCCTTCTTCCTATCTTGTGTTTCTTGGGTTGTTTTTTCATTAATTTTGATAAGTTTATGGTTTTAAGTTAAGATTTGTTGTTTTACTTTATTGATTCGTTTATTTTGCAGGCTGTTAATTGGTGAATCTGGTTTCTTTGCATTGGTGTATTTCGTCCACTGGTGATTTTTTTTTTTTGTCTTGTTGGTCATTGGTGTTTCAGTGATCTTGTATCTGTTGCTTGGCTTCTACTATGCTTAATAGATCATCTTTATTATATATATATATATATATATATATATATATATATATATATATATATATGAATTATTAGACGGAGTAAAAGCCAAGCAGCAGATACAAGATCACTGAAACCACATAAACCAATAAGAATGAATATTTTTTAAGTAGGAGAAGCTCAGAAGGGTGAAAAAAATACGTCAGGGGAGACCTTTTTCACCCTTGAGCACCAATGTACGATTTTGTTCACTAGCGGCTATAGTAGAAAATCACTAGCAGGCTCCCCCTATCGTACATGAAAGTAACTGAAGTGAAATTTAAAGTGGAATAATCGATTAAGTACAAAATAACAGAGAATCTAACAGAAAACAACCATAATAAACAAACAAAGGATGATACATCAGGAATCACATAGACTAAAAAAAAAGGAAAATAATTCAGGAGTTGATCATGAAGTAAAACAAGCAAAGTTCAAGGATTATTGGTTCATAGCTGATAAAGAATAATGAGACTATACAGCAACATGAATATTTATTTATTGATGTGTGTAGGAGTATGATTACATTTTTGAGAATAGTTGACAACTCAACAAAGAAGAAATTGAATGTTTAAAGGAGAAAAAAAAGAATGCATATTTATACAAGGTAAATGGAACATGCCTTCTGCTTTATATATATATATATATATATATATATATATATATATATATAGAGAGAGAGAGAGAGAGAGAGAGAGAGAGAGAGAGAATTGTCAAGTCAAGGTTTATTTTAGCTCTAGCTTATCACTAAAAATTGTGTGCCCCACGCGATGTTCATTTGCATGCTGTAATAAAACGGAATTAAAAAGAAAAAAAATCTGGTGTGACACTCACACGACTTTTTCTTACTCTGCAATTGAATACTATAAACAGATTAAAGATCGAGATGTAAGATAAAAAAAAAAAAAACGCCAAATGTGAATATACTTTAAAAACAATTCAAAATAGTTTTAAAAACAGTTTTATTGGTGATATATTTCTGTAGGCCATTCAACCACTCCCCTTATTCAGCATGGTACGCGAGCTATCTGTCTCGAGTGGATTAACTTGTAACAGATGGTTGTACGAAAGCTGCACCATTTACAAAAATAAATGCAACAATTGTGGACAACGACAGACTAGATCAGCAAACTAGGAACAATTTAAACAGAAAAGGAAATGTACTAATTTTAAGTTAAACGTACTTTCTACTAACTTAATGTTATTTCGTAATCTCATCTGGTCTTGTGTTTTTTTCTGATTCTTTGATTTTTTTTTTCTCTTTAAATAATTTTTTTTTTAATTATTTTAAAATTTCTTTTATTTTTATGATTCGTTAATTATTAAATTGATATATCCACTCCTAATACAAAAATATTTGCTTATAAAAACCTTACAACAATTTTATTCAAGTACAATTATTATTGTTAATAATTTAATTGTAGTTATAACTAAGCGCAATCTCTCTTACCCATGTGCACAATCACACCTACCCCGTAAGAAGAGATTGCGCAAAATAACTCTTTTGGTTTTATTACAGCTGCTGCTTTAAATTATAGCATAACAACAAAAAATGATGAAAATGCATAGAAAGTTAATAAATTCAAAGTTATTCAGCAATAGTTTAGCAAAAAAATAATATTTGGATTTTTTTATATTATTTTGTTAAATTGTGCCGCAAATTCTCCTAGTTTTACCGTATCAGTAAAGCGTTGCAAAACTTTATACAAAAATCAGCGACTTTTATTTTAAACAAAAATGTGCTTTAATTCTAAGGCTAAATAAATTATATTATTTGATATAAACTGAAATTGTATTGAATCTTTTTAATAATATTAGATAATGTTATTAAAACTATTAAATTTCATTACAACCAGAAAACTCTTGTGAGAATAAATAAACGTAATAAAATATTCTGTCATTCACTTTAAGGAGCTGGATGAGATTCGTGCACTACAAAAACATACCGTCTTTTTTTTTTTTTTTTTTTTTTTTTTTATTAGGACTGAGGGCCTATTAGTCTCAATCTGGGATTTTTGCGTTGTCGATTTCGATAGTTGGACATTTGTCGAAATCTAAAATTTATCGAAAATATAATTGAATAATTTGAAAGCGATGTTATAATTTGAAAAAAGAAAAAAGAAAAAGAAACTAATAGTTCCTCCGTCCTAAACTAAATTCTGCTTTTGCCAGAATTTCATCAAAATCTTTTTTTTTTATTATTATTGAAAGAAAAAGAAAAGAAAATTAATAATAATCAGTATCGTTACAAGTGAATCGAAAAAGTTTTTTTTTTTTAATAATTTTGAATTAGGAAATAAAAAGTGCGCGTGAAATAATATGAAATAAAAATAAGTAAAAAAATGAATTTAATGATTTAATGTTTTTGTTTTTCGGGGCTGCTCATGCATATAACAAATGCGTATTAAAACGAGTCGAAGAAGGAAGCGAAATAAGTATTGAGTTATATTACGATAAATACGATATATAATATGATACGATATATTAGACTTATCGTCCAGGGTTAGTAGGCATTTTCGTTGAAAGAAATAGTTTGTTCGTTCGGTGCAACTTGCACATTAGTCCCTTGAGGTACAACTTTCACATTAGTCCCGTCAGGTACAACTTGCACATTAGTCCCCTTTTTAGAAATGACCCCTTATTATTTTTATTTTTAATAAATAAAAATTTCTATTCAACATTTTGAGCATACAAAAGAGAAACATTTAAAGAATATTTTATAAAATTTTCATTAAAGAATTTGGAAAATTCAGCCGTTGAGTCTTGGTTTCTGGAGACCTTTCAGAAAAGCATTGTATACAATTTTTCAAACACAAAAGTGTTCTGAGAATGTCACAAAATCATCCAAATTACGTCAAATTTCTAACAATTATTTATGAAAAACTTAGAAGAAGCTGAATAGTTTTTACTGATATATACAATAGTTATGGTCCGTTTACAGAGACACACAAAAGATTTTCGTGATATTGGAGCCTATGGACCAATATTTATTTAAGCGCACTTTAATGCGTTTTTGCTGCATTAAACATAACGGAGTTAACATACAATGTAAAGATGCTTGAAAGCATGTTTACTCTTTAAGAAAAGGTATGTATAGACTAAATGATTTATTTATGGGACAACACAAAAGAATTTCGATGACGTACAGTAATCATCTAAATAATGACAAATTAGTTTGAAAAATTAATGAGTTATAATTAATTAGGCGTATTCTTATTATTAGTGTATATAATAACTGTGGCTCCTTTTCCGGGATACATAAAAGAATTTCGTACTATAACGGTCTATAGTCGGTATTTCTTAAAAGTGTGTTTTAACATGGTTACACCCCCATTAAATATAATAGAATTTTATTAGAATTTTAAAAGCATTTTTTTCTGTTGAAAACTGTGGGCATAGAATTGGTAATTAGTTTACAGGGTTACACAAAATATTTCTGATATGCTATGTAATCTTTTTGCACGAAATTTGGTACAAATATTTACGAATTTCAGGGAAATAATACAAGAATGTCAGTTACTAAGAATGCATATATATGATATTATATACAGATAGGTATGGGAAGAGAGATAGAGCTGGGGGAGAGGGATTGAGGGAGCGGCAGCCCCCCCCCCTCATGAACGTTTCTGTTTATGTAGCAAGTCAATCGAATCAATATATATATATATTATATAATAAGGAATAAATAAATATGACCTGTTGATTAATGTGTGATGCAAATAGGGCGTTGAGACCTTGATCTGTAGATCCACTAGTTATTATTACTATTATTATTATTATTAAATCATTCGTTATGCACTAGTCAATTCTATTTTGAAGGGGTGTCTAAAATTTCAATATGATCGGCGCATTACTTTTTGAACGCTTTTCTGGAGTGTTACCGGAAAAACAGGACCCAAAATTCTCAAATTCCTAAATTTTCTAAATAAAATATTGTTTAAATGATGGTTTTTTATATGCTCAAAATTTTGAATAAAAAATTTCACTTATCATACTTAAAAATAATCTGGTGTGGCACTCATACGACCTTACTTACTCTTGACTCTTACTTACTTTTACTCCTTGACTCTTACTTACAATTTTTATTAAAATCACACAATCAACTGTGTTCTGCCTAAAGGTTGTCTGAGTGAGTAATGCTGACCGGGGTGTCGGCCTGGATAGCTCAACTGGTAGATCCTTGACATTGTAAGTCAAAGATCCGGGCTTCGAGTCCCGGTCCAGGCATTATTTTCACTCAGTCGGAAAAATACAAATTTCAATTTCTCTTACTTACTCTAAAATTCAGTACCATAAAAAGAAATTGGACATTAGGGGATAAGATAATGAATACTGTTATATAAACCTTCGTTGAAAAAAAAAAAAAAAATTAAAACGCGCTTTTGAAAAGCTTCATTTGACAAATAATACGGTATGAGGGGACTATCGCCCCCTCCCCCTCAATTCCCCGTTGTAACATTGTGCTTACATTTAAAGAGAATTCAAAAGCTGTTATTAAATTTAAAAGTTCATTTCATGTTATTCAGAATTGATAAAATTTTTCAAGAACAACCTTATATTAACTTCAGAATACAACATTTGAATTGCATAAAATTGTTTATTTTTAAGTTATTCTGATAAAAGACATAGGTAAAGATTAAACGTTAAAAACATGACTTCAATATTCAGGGAACCTCGAAACGTGTAAATATACAAAAAAACATGCGATAAATATTTAGTTTAAAATTACTTTATTTACCACATGGGTATGAGGAATTAATTTTAATTTCTGAGCAGTTTTCTTGAACATGGTAAAATATTGTAATAAAGCACTTCCGCTAATTACATTCAATAAAAAAAAAATGTTATCGCTTAATTATTGGCAGCCCTTGTATATTTTAGAAAAATTATGTATACACCACATTGTGCAATTAAATTAATATGTTATTCTATATTAATAACATACAGAACTGCCTGAAATGCACTTCCGTGAATTTGCAACTATTGTCGCACTTTTATCTAGTTCTTTTGTGTAGCTCTGTAAACGAACGATGAATAATTTTCATACCATATTCTACATGAAATATGCTTTCGCCCATATAAAAGTATTCATATTAATTCCATTTCGTTTAGTGCAGCCTATAGATGTTAAACTCTACTTACCTACAATTTCCCCCATAGACGTAATGTATTTGAATTCTCTTGGATGTCCCTGTACACGAACTATTTGCTTGATATCAACGAAAAGATAATGTAGCATCCCTATATGATACACATTTAGAATACAGAGTGTGGACTTCCTGCTGCTACTTGTTCTTGATACATGCTGATAACATACATACAGACACACAGAGAGACCGCTAAAAACCTGTTTTTCTGATTCGGGAGACCTCAAAACGTGAAAATATAACAAAAACCCAATTATGAAAATTTGACCTAAAAACAATACTTTCTCTACCATATATATGGGTAAAAGAAAGTAAAGAGAGCAGGGCCTGATTACCCAAAAGGCTCGGGAAGCACAAGCTTCCCCTCTAAAATTTAAGAGGGGCCCCCAAAATGACTAAAAACGGGGTCTTGAATTTTCTGTCTTATATTTTCATACTGTGATTGAATTTTTCTGAGAAAATTCGTCTGAAGCAAGATATTTCGGGAAAAATCTATTATTTAACCTCAAAAATCTGAATGTTTTTAATTAATAAGTTATACGATTTTAAGGTTGTGTGTAGAAACCACCCAGATATATGAATGAAAAAAAAATAAACACACACTAATTTTTGGTCTATAGCATTTTTATATTACAATATGTAACAGGAAAACAAGATTTTCTGAAATAAAAGAGGGCCCCGAAATGATACTGAGTTTCCCCTAGCTTCAGAGCTTAATCGGGCCCTGAAAGAGGGAGAGAGGGGGGGAGAGAGAGAGAGAGAGAGAGCATATGCTTTTTTACCCTCCGTAATTCATGTAACCCCTTAAAATGTTGAAACCACGTTTAATATTACTTTTTCCTTTTCTTTTCTTTTTCTTTTTTTTTTTAACTACTTTCTTTTTTGGCAAAGAATCAAAACAAAGAAAAGTATATAAAACAGCTTATTAACCTTCAGTTGAATAAAATCAAGAAAAATATGACGTAGAGCTTCAATAAAATTTCAATTCTGAATGCTGGAAATGAATGGAAACATCTTTTGCAATATGCCACAAGTGTTAAGTCAGACGACTGTCAGATAAATGTGCCAAATTACAATAAAAATAAATAATGCAAATAATATGCTTTTGACCCAGCTTCTGTTTTCCTGTATTTTGCAAAATAAAAGAAAACTAATGCATTGTGACTTCATTCAATAAACAACATTTGGTTTTTTCATGACAGTATTGTTTTTGTATTTAATATAAAAAAATTTATAAGAATTTCAAGAAAAATAGAAGCTTCTTGATGTTTAGTATAATACTTGGTTAAATAATAAATGGCATTTGATTATTTCACACTAAAAATTATTTTTAAAATTACATTTATTATTTATATATATATATATATATATATGTATGGCTATGTCTATATCTATACCAATACGAATAAACCAAAAAGCTCATCACTGTTAAAAATTTCTGTAACTTTAGTGTAAATATTTATCCAGAGTCTCTGTAAATTTACAGTAATTCTTAGTTAAAAGAGAATAATCGAGATTCTCAATCTTTATTCTGTATTTTTATCTAATTTTATTATTTAATTTTTTAATTAAAATTAAAAATGACTGTTTCTACTTTAGAAAAAGCCCGAAATATATTCTTACCAATAATTAATTAAATTAATATTAGTTATCAAAATGAATATATAAAATAAGTTTTTTAACATCTCCGTTTATTTTTCTCTGTAATTTTACCTAACACTTAAGATAATAGATTACACAGAGTTTTCTGTTGAATTTTTTAACAGTGCAGAGCAGTGCTTTTAGAAATCTATACGGGTTTTCCACTATTCGAGATGACGAGACTTCACATCAGTCAAATTCACTTCTTCTCCTTTCCCATATAATCCTATGGGGGTTTTGTTGCTTGGAATTATAAAGATTATATAAGGAATTCAGAAAGAGTCAATAAGACTGATGATGTGCAGTCTTAATTATATATTCAAAAAAATTTTATATTCTTGAATGATTTTGATCTCTTGGGTATATTTTATTTTAAATTAATCTGCATGTAAGAGGATGCATGGCGTTTGAATTAAATGCCTCCAGATATTTTTCTGAGAAAGTAATACATTTTTTAATTCATGTTAGTATCGATATCAAAAGATGTTTAACTTTTTCAAGGACAAAATAGTTACGCTCATTTTAAACTAAGTGCTGCCAGAATTTGAGGATAAGGTTAGAAGATAAGAAAAAAAATTAATGTTTTCGACTAACAAGGAAACATTCAAAAGGTGTCGTCTTCAAAAAGTATTGAAAAAAATATATGTGATTCTACTCTTCATAAAAACACCAGAAAGTGAAAAAAATATCAGCTGAAATGAATTATAGCGACCATAAAAAATTATCAAAATTAAGCATTTTTGGCGATTTAGCGCTGTTACGCTATGAGTTCGCTTGTACCGAGATTGCCGTGTACGAACAGAACCGTGTTTTGCTTCTCCGCCAAGTACTCAAAATCAATCGCCTAACAGTGTGGAATAGCCAAATATGCTTAATTTTGATAATTTTTTGTGGTCGCTGTAATTCCTTTCAGCCGATATTTTTTTCTTTTTCTGGTGTTTTATGAAGAGTAGAATCACATATATTTTTTTCAATATTTTTCGAAGACGACACCTTTTGAATGTTTCCTTGTAAGTTAAAAATTTCCTGGTTGAATTTTTGGAATTTGGAATGAAAATAATGTAGTATAAAATATATCCAGCGCTCCTGAAGGGATTAACTATATTAACTTTTTCTACATTGATCGCAAGTCCATGTACTATACATACATGATGTTGTATATGAATGTTGTATATTACATATATACAACATTAATAGGTCGATTTATTAAATGCGCTTTTACATGAAAACTGAATGATGTGATCACTTTCAAAATTGAAATAATGTATCCTGAAAAAACAGCATATAATAATTTCCTACTAAACCGAATACTTTTATGGCACAGAGAATGCCGATAAAAAAACAAATAGATTGAGAAAAAATTTATTTTAGAGAATATTTTACACTAAGCATACCATCAAAGTTGACAACTATTTTACATGCACCAACCTTAACTTTAATAACAATAAGATAATTTTTAATAAGACAAATATGTTAATAAGTACAAAACTTTGAATAAGCACTATAAAATGCAATAAACTCGCAACAATGCACTAAATGCAACAAATTCGCAAATATTTTGACAAACAACAAGTATAATAACAGGAGACTTGGCGTTGGAATATTAAAGCCCGAATAAACTACTAAGTCAGAAACGTCAAAGAAAAATATTTGAGATGCATACAGCTTTTTCGGTAGAATTAAGCGCACCGTCTTCAATTCAAAAAGAATTCTGAATCTGGAGAAGTGCTCGTATATATAGGAGAGGGACCAAATTTAGTTCAACCAATAGGATTACGGAAGTTTAGTTTTAGAGTTAGTTTTACTGTCCCTCGCTTATATATACGAGCACTTCTCCAGATTCAGAATTCTTTTTGCACTCCCCACCTTTTCCGTAATCCTATTGATTGAACTAAATTCGATCCCTCTCCTATATATACGAGCACTTGTCTTGATTCAGAATTCTTTTTGCACTGAAGACGGAACGCTTAAGGCTACCGAAACAGCTGTATGCATCTCATATATTTTTCTTTGGCGTTTCTGACGTAGTAGTTTATTCGGGTTTTAAACAACAAGTATGTTGTTTGTCAAATTATTTTCTCTTTCAGTAATTCAGTCTCTTAACAAAAATTTATAATAAGATGTTAAAAAATCCGCTAATAACACAGGTCTGCATCTAAAATTTTGATTTAATAATTTTGGCTAATCTTCATGTTTTTTGGTGGACTGAAACCTGAAATGAAGCTAGTTTTTCTCTACCGAGTACAGATTTATGTCAATACAGCGTGTCTACAAATACAATTTCTTCCGTAATTCACCCCCCCCCCCCCAATATAATTATATGGTAACTTTTATAATATGTTACCATGATTAATTATAATTGATCGTGGAAACATGCCATATAACTTTCCACACAATTATATTGGTGGAAGAGTTTAAGAAGTAACTGTGTTTGTGTAGACACCTCGTATTGACAAAAATCTATACGTGATATGTGATAGAGAAAAACTGGCTTCATTTTCGGTTTCAGCACACCAAGGAACATATGTATCAGCAAAAATTATCAAATTAAATTTTGCCAACATTATTTTTGTAGATATGTGTAATATGTTTAAAACTGGTAGTAACTTTTCAACTGTTTAACAGTTTAAACAAATATGCATCGAAAAATTATTCCTGTGCTGTTCTGAAAATTAATTTAAAATATTATTAATTATAATCAGTAAATATATTGTTTGAACATTTAACTTACTTTCCTCTTCATCAAAATGTCCTTCATCGTCATCCCATGCCTGTTGACCATTCCTTTGAGCTAGACTACCAGCACTCCCTATGCTGTCTTCGACAGAACCATTTTGTAAATCTGAATCTTTCTCACTAACTCTGGTGGAGTCTAAATCGTCATCACTGTCTTCGTCATTTTCATCAGTCGATGTTGAAGGTAATGACATCAGAGTACCTGACATAGAATTCCTGAATGCTACAGATCCAAAACCTGGTCTTTCGAAAATGCTACTCGCCGATTCCATTGGCGCAATTTCATCACCGAATCCGGAATCTGTAGCATGAAGGAAATCAGGCTCACTTATGGCCCTTGAAAGCTCACTTTTATTATCAAACACATCTTTCAGGTGCCTTCTGTGATTATGACCAGATGTGGTACTTTGTGTGTCATATTTTGGAACGTACAAGATTTCAGAATCCCTCATAAGCCCAGACAAGGACCTGATAGATTTTTTACCGTTAACTTCGATTTCCCTAACTTTAAAGTCTGCTGGGGTAACAATCACACTTTGTTTCTTTTGTTGTATCCTTTTGGAAACAGCTCCTAAACCTTTCTTAGTGGTGCCCGCACCATTACTAATTATATCTGAATATTTAGGAGATGCATATGTTACTTTTGCGTCTTTTTTAATACTGCCTATGGTAAGGTTCGATGCCTTACTAATTAAACCATTGAGTTGAAATTCTGATCCATACATTCTCTTTCTCTGCTTTTCGATTTCCTTTTCTTCTTTTTCAGCTTTCTTTGCTGCTTTTCTCTGTAATTTTTGATATAATTTAACTCTTTTTTCAGCATCAATAACTGCTTTTTCTTTTAACTTTTGAACTAGTTTTTTGTTAAGTGCACTTTGCCTAGCAATCACATCATCGAGGTATCGGATGATTTCATCTCTTTGGTTCATAGCTGCAACGTTCGATGCTGTATGGAAATCGTTGTCTAAAGCCCACAACGACACACCAAAGTTGACGAGAAAAGAAACACAATTCATATGTCCATTGGCAGCTGCCCAGTGCAGAGCTGTGTTACCATAATGGTCACATTTATCAGGATCACCCCTGTAAACAGAAGAAAAAGATAATTATTTACAAGAATAATTATTCAGTAAAGTTATGATGAAATAACTCAGTGAAATTATAATTGTAATTAATCCTTCATTTTAATCTCACTGTATGGCACTAGACGATACATGTAGCCGTTTTTGTCCCAGAAAGGATTTTATAGAGTGCTCTCGCTGTTTATGCTTGGCATTTTTCACAATCATCACGTGTTTTGTAATTAATTTCTACATCATTTCAAGTATCAACTTAACAATCTTAGAAAAACTATAACGAACATAAGAAGTAAATACATTTTCACACATTTTAAGGTCCTAATATCATTTTCATTCTCTGTATACCAAAGTACACAAAAGTACCATACCACACAAAATCCTCGTTAATCACTATGAAGACGTTATATGCATAATTTTTATTGTATATTTTAAACTAGTATGATGTGGCCACCACATGACTTTCTTCTATATAATTTTACACAAAATTTATTCTATACAAATTGTTTATTAAATTATCAAATTATTTTTCATTGTAAGTGCAGGCGATTTTTATCTGACAGAATTATATCACTAAATGCCGAAAAAAACTCATTCTTTTTGCAATTATCAGAAGAAATGAAATTTTTTTCTCTAAGTTTTTTTTTTTTTTTTTTTTTCGTTAAAAGTAAAAAAAAAAAAAAAAAAAAAAAAAAAAAATCGATAACTTTGTTTTAAATTATCACAGATCTATAGTTCAACCATTCGTTTTTAAGCTATTGATGAGATCCTTCGAAAGATACCTACCTATATTGAAAATTAAATCCCCCCACGGGGGGAAGCAATGCCCCCACATGCACAATTTTTTTTCCTAGCTAACTACAACTATTATTAATAATTCATATTAATTTTACAATCACACGATTAAAATAACTCTTATTATGTACATTTATACGAAATTTTGTCCTATACTGCCATGTTAAAAATTTAGAAAAAATTGGATCACAGCGCCACCTGTTGAGCGAATGATCCCCAAATCTAATCAGCACCAATTTATATCAGAGTCCAACTAAATACCAAGTTTGGTTAAATTTCGTTCATTGGTTCGTGAGATACAGCGTCCACAAAATTTCTGATAAACACACACAGACACACAGACATTTTCTAAAAACAGTCAGATCATGTTCAGGACATCTCAAAACGTGTAAATCCATCGAGAACTGGAGTTCGAAAATTTTCTCGAATCCAATATTTTCTCTGTATATACATATAGAAGAAAGTAAAAATATTCTGCCTTAAGTAAGTTAAAAGATTACTAAAGACCAATATCAAGTATTTCCAATTTTAAAGATTAATCCTACACATACCAAAATTTATTTAAGGACAATAGCAATATATGCTCATTTCCTTCAAAGTTTTTTTTTCCTTAAATTATACTTGTTATTTTCGATTATAATTTCAGACTGAAATAAATAGATGGCATTAAGTAATGTTATATACACTTGAAAGCGCTCCTTTTACTTTCCGAACATACGTATGTAAAGAAAGTATTGTAATCCTGTCAAAAATCCGTATTCGAGATTTTGGTGTTTTTATACGTTTTGAGGTCCCCTGAATCTGTATTCACTATTTTTATGATGATGTCTGTATGTGTATGTATGTCTGCATCTGTGTGTGTATGTAAGTGTGTGTGTGAACACGCTAGCGTCTAAATGCTTTGTTCGAATGAGCTGCAAGTTGGTACGCATGTTGCAAGTCACCATAGCACGAACCCTATTGATTTTGGTGAATCTGGCACTTATAGTTTTTTTACAGGGACACAAAGAAAAATTCTTTATCACTATGGCCTATGGGACCAAATTTTAAAAAGTGCGATAGCGTCAAAACGCCTCATTAAACTGAGAAAATAAGTTATACACATATTATAAGTAGTAGTTGCATGAATTGCATAGAGTTTGGTGAATCTAGCACTTATAGTTTCTTTACAGGGACACAATGAAAAATTCTTTATCATTACGGCCTATGGGACCAAATTTGAAAAAGTACGATAGCGTCTAAACACCTTATTCAATTGAACAAAAAAATTATACACATATTATAGGTCACAGTTTCACAATCTATATAGGTTTTGGTGAATCTAGCACTTCTAGTTTTTTTTTTTTTTTTTTTTTTACAGCGACACAACAAATAATTCTGTATCATTATGGCCTATGGGGTGAAATTATTTAAAGTGGGATAGCATCTAAATGCTTTTTCCGTTTGAGTGGAAAATTTATGTACGAGTTATAGGTCTCCATCGCACAAACTGTATGGATTTTGGTGACTCAAGTACTTAAGGTGTTTCACAGGGACACAATTAAAAATTGTTCATCATTAAGACCTATAGGCTTGAATTATTTAAAATGCGACAGCGACTAAACTTCTTATTTAAATTAACTGACAATTCATATACATGTTATACGTTACCGTCACACGAACTTTAGAGAATCTAGCACTTATGGTTCTTTTTACAGGGAAAAAATGCAAATTTCTTTATAATTGTGGCATATGGGCTCAAACCTTAAAGTGCGATTGCGTCTAAATGCCTTATCCGATGGAGCTGAAAATATAAATATTATAAATGACTGTTGCACTAACTATAAGCATTTTGGTGAATCTAGCATTTGTAGGTTTTTACAGGGACACAATGAATTATTCTTTATCATTATGATCTACGTGTTTAGTAAAATAGCGTGAAATTAAACATCGTGTACTGTATAAAGAAAAATACCCAAACACCCTATTATAATTTTGTGTTTTGTTTATTTAACAATTCCTCTTACTTTACTTTATCTAGAAAACCGTTAATTACTCAATGTTCGGAAAGTCGGGTGAAGTCACTCTAGATTTTTTTTTTCTTTACGGTATTTTTTTTTTTTTTTTTTTTTCTTTCTTTCTTTATTTTATCTTAGTTGACCAATAAATCAACCTTCGTGATAAAAATAACGAAAATAAAGAAGCGCATAAATTAGCTTCCAAACCATTTTCTTAAAAAACTCCTTTATTTTCCTTCACAATTATTTGCATTTAACTTGTTATATTCGATGATAATTGACAGAGATAAATAGATGATATAAAGTAATATTATATAAAATTAAAAACACTTTTTTTTTTTCTTTTTTACATAGATAAAAACGAATTTCAAAATATTAACTAATCAATAATTCAATCTACAGGATGAAAAAATAA
This sequence comes from Salticus scenicus, assembly GCA_963930645.1. Classification (NCBI taxonomy): domain Eukaryota; kingdom Metazoa; phylum Arthropoda; class Arachnida; order Araneae; family Salticidae; genus Salticus; species Salticus scenicus. Next base: position 92,547,335 of record OZ005661.1, read on the forward strand.
CAAAAATTATAAAATCATAAGTTAGTCTTTAAACTTTTTCTTAAAAAATCAATCATTTTTCTCTAAATTTATTTTCATTTACACTGAACTTGTTATTTTCAATGGTAAATTCATATAGAAATAAATTAATGACGTTAAGTAATGTTATACAATCTATTTTCTTTAACTTATAAAAAAAAAATTTTTTTTTAAATCTCAAATGACCAATTAGCAATAAATTCAAGATAAAAAAATACCAAAAATTTTAAACACTAGCATTTTTTCATCATTATTAAAAAAAAAAAAAAAAAAAAAAAAATTAAAAGATCAGCATACCGTTTTCTAACGAACCTTCTACCGCATTCTTTAAACATAAAATCTCTTACTTTTTATATTTCATCTTTCGTCAATCATGATATAATCGGAATCGTTTTCCTAGAAAGTGTAGGTCAACTAAGAGCAACATGACAACATTTCTCTAAACCTGTTTCTTTTTGCTTCAAGTAGGGAAAAAAAAAAAAAAAAAAAAAATGTTTACTTTTATGCTACGTGAAGATGCTGGTAATGAAAGCGATTAACTTTATTATTTCTTCCTGTCTTTCTTTTTTTATTACATTTAAATATTCAAGTTCAAGGAAATTTACGTCATGCTTTGCAACTCTTTTATTTCCGTAATTAGGTTACTCTAAAATTACAAGACGTTACACCTAAATATGTGTGTAAAAACTTTAATGTTTATGCTGTAAACAGAGCTACGTCAAAGGAACATTTGTTATGAAATAAATATTAGATTTAAATCATAAAGAAAATATCGTTAGGAGATATTTGTTAGAAGCATATTAAAAAAAGAAGAAAAAAACAACTTCAAAACATGTTTTGTTTTACTCTATTTGTGTTAGAATTGTTGTCTTGTATATTATTTCAATTTTCAGAACATCTTTATAGGATGTTTACAAGAGTTATAAAATGTTGTCAAAATATTTTTTTTTTTCTTTGCAAAATATTTAGAGCGTATTTTTGTATTTTCAAAAATTTACAGAATGAAGTTTTATTTTGAATAAATATGTTCAACGACATTTTTCTCCCTACTGATCCAAGATGCATATTAAATGCATATCACAAAATGCATACAAAAAGGGCATAAATGATGTTACGCTTGGAGGGGGGAGGGGGTTCGTGAAATTGTGACAAGGGAGGGAAGGGGGGTAACAAAAAGTGTGACATCACATATTTCAGTTAAAATACAAACATTTATATTCAGCAGATGAAATTTTGAAGTTATTTTAAAATTATCAAAGATTAAAGATATTTTTTTAATTCGGGTAAAAGTAGCTTTATCCTGCGATTCCCCCCTCCTCTCATACATTATTTTCTTTCAGAAAAAAAACATTCAGAGTAGGTTTTTAGTATATGATAGCAATAGAAAATCTTTACTTAGAAGAAGTATATTAAATTTTATTCAGTTTTCCAAAATACTACTGTTTTCTATGAATACTTTACAACTGTTCTATATTAATTTGGATTTTTTTTTTTGTAAACCTTACTCTTAGTTCATACAAAATAACTACACGTATCATTATTATGGTTATATTTACAGATGTCATTAAGATCCATAGTCAACATTTAAAAATAAAATTTGAAATATGATCTCTAGTCCAATATTTTGTTTCTGAGCTTCAAGTAATTATTGATGTATGTCATGTTCCGTGACATGTGACAAGTGGGGGGGGGGGGGGTTATATTGAAACTTGACACTTTGTGACAAAGGGGGGGGGGGGTCCAAAATTCTGAAAAAAGCGTGACATCATTTATGGACAGCCCCAAAGTATTATAACGTATAATGTTGTTGACATAACTGGAAAATAATATTAAACATGTTGTGAGGGTCTTCTTAACCACTCATTTTGATTGCTAAAAGTGTAGGAATTTTAACACTTTGAGATCTGAGTCCGACTGTCATTCGGGCTCCCATTTCCTTTGAAGCGAACTAAGCCCGAAAGTCTCTTTTGGTCAACTTTTAACTCTCTGAACTACAAAATTACCAATTATATACGTTCACTATCCAGAGATTATCTACGAACCTTCTACTTAAAAAAAAAAAAAAAAAAAATCAAGTTCAAAATATTTATGCGGAACTTTTTTTTTTTTTTTTTTTTTTTTAACACTTTAAAACCTGTTTTTTTCAATATTTTCTTATTAAATATTAATTCATTGTAAATTTAAATAATTTCTACATTATGAATAAAATCAGTTGAAAATTTCTAATATATATATATATATATATATATTTTTTTTTTTTTTTTTCAGAATATATCTTCAAAGTATTTTTTTTTTAATATTAAAAGCATCAAAAACCTTCAGTCCAGCAGGAGACATACGGTTGAAAGAGCTCTGACTGGAAAGTGTTAATTGAAGAAACAAAGGTATTAAACTAAAACTTTAGGTATTAAACTAAAACTTTCGGACTTAGCTCGGAACTCAGCTTCTGGCTAGGCACCGAGATTCTTGAAGATACTCTACAATTAACTTCACTTTTAACTCTCCTGAATTTCAATTACTTTTGTTAGGGGAAAAAAATTGTATGCCCCCCCCCCTTTTTTTTATTTAGTTGCGGGACTCCGAGCGATTTCCTGTGCCCCTTGGGGCGCCCTGCTCACCTCTTAATTCCTTTTCGCCGTCCAGCCTGTCTTCGTCAAGTCACGTAACAGTTCTTCTGTTACACTTAGGTTTCTTTTCAAGGAGTTATTATTATTATTATTATTATTATTTTATTATTATTTATTTATTTATTTATTTTATTAACTCCTGGTGCTTCACTCTGAATGATTTCTGCTCACGCGGCGATTTATTCAGAGACCAAATTCTAAATTTAAATTTTTGACTGTGTTATTTTATGGAAAATTATTTTTATGTTTTTCTCATTTTTTGTTGGAGGTAAGCATTGGTTGCAACCAAATGCAGGTACTCCGAAGCACTCACGTTGACGTTGACATTGACGTTGAACTTTTTAGAAAGGGTTGAATTTGATTACCCTTAAGATTCTATTACTGGTAGTAACTATTTCTTGTAATAAAATAAAAGTATGTCTAATCTGGTGTAAGTAGCCTCCTGTTTAAGCTAATAAACTGAGCATAGAAAAAAGCACTTCAATCATGTTGTTTGACTTATTAAACTTCTTAAAAAAAAAAAAAAAAAAAAAAAAAAAAAACTATGATATGTGTTAGAATCATAGATTGTGATGGTATGTTTCCAAATCCATACCTGCCAACCATCTCATTAATAAGCGTAAAATTGTTACCGTCCTTTGAAAAAAAAAAAAAAAAAGGGCCCCTTTTTTCACACCACTTTATTTTTAGAGTAATTCTCTCCAAATGTTGTTACGATTAAACAAGAATAAAATTACTCTAAAAAATGACTGGTGTAAAATAAAGGCGGGTACTAAAAATTTTACACTTCACATTGAGATGATTGGAAGGTATGCGAATCATCCTTAGGGGGGAGTCCCAGAAAGTCACCGATAACCCAAAGTGTAGCACTAGTACGACATAAAAAATCCACTCAACTCAATTCAGTTCTCTTCTAAGCACGTTGAGTTCTCTCACAAGCACACCGCGACATTGAAAGCGCACTACTTAAATAATCTGGACTGGAGAATCACTTCGCAACCTTTACCTTAAACCATCTTTACAAAAATGTCAACATCCAATTGAGACACCTGAAGTTCACAACTTTATACCTAGTACTTTCCACTATTCACCGAAACCATCGCCGCTTAACCCTTTAACGTTCACTACTTAATTTATTTTAAAAATTACTAAACTAATTTTAAAAATGGCTTTTAGGCATATAGCTGATCATAAATATTTAAAAAATAAAAAATTAGCATTGTTCCTTTTCGAGAAATTTTCGATTTGAAACATCTGTAAGTAAACCTTATTAAATTCAAATAATATTTAATTTAATAAATAAATCACTTTATAAGTAAACATTATCGACGACAAAAGCTCGTAAAAGTTGCATAGATCCCAACATTTCAATTTATTCCGGAGTATTTTAACCCTTTGCGGTGCAAGGTAATTTGGATCATTTAAATTACACTGCCACCGGAATTTACGAACATAATTAAAATAGAAGAAATTTTAAATTTTCAATTTAAAAAAGGGCCTTTTCTGCTATGTTATAAATGTAAATTTTTACAAAAAAATTTCCGGGGTGAGTTTTTGCACTTGAGAATTAAAATTAGGTGTTCCATCAGCGGGAACACTGCGACTAAAAGGGTTAAGTGAACCATCCATGGACTTACAATCGGTAACAAAAGCATACGAACACTAGCAAAAATTCCTATATAAAAAAAGTAGAGTTAATACTGTTTTATTAAGTAAATCCTTGTCGAATCATGTTCTTAGTCAGTCTAAGAAGTCAGTCTATTTAACAAAACAGTATTAACTCTACTTTTTTTATATAGGAATTTTTGCGTGTTCGGATACTTTTGTTACCGACTATACAACGCTTGACAACTCTGCACGATTTTGAACGTTTGAGTGTGCGAAGCCCCACATACAACGTATCTGATATTTCATCTTTAGAAAACAACATTTCACATTTTATTTTACTTCATTTTATTTTTTATTTTTATTTAATTTTGTCTTGTATTGCTGAATAATGTTTTCCTCTAGTAATAATAATATTATCTGAAAAAAGTAGAACTAAATCCTCAAAATTTTCTACATAGATTTATCGTTACAGGATCTGGTAGAATACGAATGCCGATTTAAAATTTTGTTTTCGAGATATTTGTATTTTGAATTTATGGTTAAGACGTTAAGAGGCAATATATACAGTTCCCGCTGCTTATTAAAATCACATTCGTTCTGAGCAAAAGTGATTTTATTAAGCGGCTGATTTTTATATCCGGTGAATGTTCCTGCACTTAATGAAAAGGTATTTCTTCCCTGAATTTAGAAAGAAACTTCAAAAGATAACGAATAATGGAATTAGTAAACAATATTAATTAATTATTGATAGATAATTAATTAGCTGTTCCTTTAATATAAGTAATAAATTAAACGCATTCCAAGTTCCCATGCACTTTCCTTCGAGAAAAATCATCATTACATTATCAAAAGTTCACGCGCTGTTCTTACAGATTTAAAATCTTTCCGTTTAAACCTCATGAATTATAGTAATTTCAAAATAAGAACTAGAAATTGCCTTTAAATAATTAGAAATAAAATACATATATATCATTTCAAATCAAATTTATAACTTTTTACCGCGTTTTGAAGAATACGCTCCTTGACATTTTTAGGGAGATAAGTTATGGGGCGTGTTTAATTTGTAACTGTGCTGCAAGTGTAAAATCTTCGACAATGAGCGATAACGGAGGGTTTGTTGCGCTTTAATTACTTTTTCTATTTATAAAAAAAAGTAAATAAAAAAAAAAAAAAAAAATTAGTGTGCGTAAGTGATATTTTTGGCTGCAGAGAAGATATTTTTTAGTTTATTAACCGGCGATGCTGATTTTATTAAACGGCAGCTTTAAAAGTAGTTTGTATTGATTTGATTCCGGTCCTGGCAATTTGATCAGATTAAGCGGCTGATTTTATTAACCAGTGAATTTATTAAGCGGTGGTTACTGTATTTTCATGTAAAAAATATGGTGCATAACAACCACACAACTTCCATTATCCACTACTTTACATACAATAAACTCTTTTTTGGAAATAGAGTGGTCAGAAGACATAAAATTGACCTAACAATTCAGATGCAGTCGGTAACAAAAGTATCCAAACACTAGCAAAAATTCCTATATAAAAAAAGTAGAGTTAATAGTTAAATAAATCCTTGTCGAATCCTGTTCTTAGTAAGTCTAAGAACATGATTTGACAAGAATTTATTTAACAAAACAGTATTAACTCTACTGACTGACTAAGAACATGATTCGACAAGGATTTATTTAACAAAACAGTATTAACTGTACTTTTTTTTTTTTTATATAGGAATTTTTGCTAGTGTTCGGATACTTTTGTTACCGATTGTACCTAACGATATTCCTGTAGTAGCAAACTAATCCACACATTATTTTAAAAGGAGACTAGGCGCTAAAGAACTAACTTCAGAAAGAACGCATGAAACGACGAAAAATGCAGATAGCTGTTTCGGTAGCATTGGGCGTACCGCCATTAGTGCGTAATCGCAGTAAACACAATCCTTTTTTATTGAAAAAAAAAAACTTTTCTTAAAATTACTCTAATTTTAGAAACGGCCTCTGGCACATTTTTATACGCTAATCGAAGACATTAAGTCAATTGCTGAGGATTGATTATTTATTTATTTAATAAAAAATGAACACTACAGAAAATTCCAAATACAACTTTGCGTAAAAACAAAATAAAAACACAAATGTATGTCTTCTAATACATAGGTTAAAATTTTTTAAGCCTGAAACACTTAGCTCTAAAAGTAGTAAAAGACTTTTACAAAACATTAAAGCCCTCAGAAATTTTGTTAATAATTTTATAAAATTTATATAAAAAGAAAATTTGTCTAAATAATTAAATTTTGTAAATACATTCACAAACAGAGCTGCCAACTTAATAGGGCAAATTGTTTGTACCGCCCCTTTTCCAACATCACTTAATTTTTAGAGTATTTGTTTTCTTAATTCAGCGTAAATATATTTGAAGAGAATTACTCTAAAAATTTAGTGGTGTACAAAAAAGGACGGTATTAACAATTTGCCGGATTAGGTTGGCAGCTCTGCCCAAATAACTGCTGGTTTCTAACAGCTTTAGTACAGAAAACACGATGGGTTTGTCAAGCATATTACCATAGTTGCCAATATTTTAATTTATTCCGGAGTATTTTTAGCCCCGCCTTTAATCCAAACCACTTTATTTATAGAATATTTTTCTCAAAAATATAATTACTATTAAAATAAAAATAAAAAAAAGTTACTCTTAATAGAAAAGTGATATGAAATAGAGGCGGGCTAAAAGTGCTCCGCAATAAATTAACCCTTAATGCTCGGCATATTTTCCTATTTTGAACAGTAAGACACGCCTTTTGGCGTTCCTTTAAAACGCCACACGTATAGTTTCCAACAGACTACTTTTTGGCTACCGAAAATTTGTAATAATTTGTTTTATTTTACTTTATCATTAAATAAATTAAATCTTTCTGTTAAAATTTTCCGGTAGCCGAAAGGTAGCCTATAGTTACACGTTTTAGAAAAATAACATTTCACTTGCAGAGGAACACCTTAAGGCGTGGCTCGATTTTTTTAATGTCCCCTCAAAAGGGACATACGAGCGATAAGGGTTAAAATGTTGGTATCCCTGATATCACGCAATTACTGTTAGATTAAAGTTGGTGATAATTGATTTGAAGAATTAATTTTTCTACACTCTATGAAATCTAGTAAACAAAGTTAGAAATTTATGCTAGAAAGAAGTTTCCTAATAATAATTTTAGCTTACAATTATTATTGAATTTTAAAAATGTTCAATTACACGCAACCCCTTCTAATTTTAATAATAATCTTTATCCAGGTTTCCCACGGAATTCCCTTTTGTTAAGGACTGTTCCACAGCTATTCTCTAAAAATAAATTTATTCTTAAATGTACGCAATTATTTTATAGCAAAAACGTATATGTAATATTACTCGTATGCAAAATTTAAAGACTGGACTCCTCTTATTTTTAAAATACTCTTCAGGGATGCTGTTTTGGCACATTTCTGTGTGCTAGTTAAGAAAGATTAATATTGTTTAAAACTGATTGTCAATGTTAATTGATTCACACATTTGATTTGATACTCTGAATCAGGCATGAGAGTGCAGAAAATTAAAAAAAGAGGAAACACGCGTGTTCATAAAATTAATTTCAAATGAAAAACAATGTGCACGGGGAAAAAATATACAAAATATTTTTTAATTGACAAATTAAACTAAAAGAATAATGCACATCAACACAATACAACATGTGTTAAAAAAAGACATTAGCTAGCAATCAACATTTAATCATTGATTGGTGATGGAAAATGGGAAAAAAAAGGGAGGGGGGTAAAAAGTAGTTCATGAGTGAGAAATATTAAACACAATTCCACTTCTTTATGGGCTCTAGAATATCATAAAGTAAGTTTAAAATTAATATTGATATTATTATTGTGGATGGATGAATATTCGAAAATAAAAGGTTTCCCGCAGAATGTTTGATCGGTGATGGTTAGAAATGGGGAAAAAAAGGGGGGGGGGAGAGCAGGACAAAAAAAAAAAACATTACGTGAGTGAGAAATATTGAATAATTCTGTTATAAGTCTTTTATAAGTTATAGAATCTGATAAAGCACGTTTAAAATGAATACATTTATATTTTGGATGAAGAAAGATTGAGAATCTGACGTCTTTTGTGGAGCATTTGAACACTGATTGTTATTGGAGTTTGATTTTTTAAAAAATGCAATTTTTATATGCAATTTCCTTCTAATTATTAATATATATATATATATAAACATTTTTTTTTTTTTTTTTTTTAAGAAAATTATGATATAGTCGGTGAAGAGAAAAAGATAAGTCAAAATACGGAAATATCACACACACATAAATCAGGAAATCCTTTAAGATGGAATAAGTCAGAGATTAATAAATCAATAAAAATAATAATAAAAACAAAATCTTCAGATTTAAAACAGAACTCGTTCAAGCATTAAAATTTTCAGATGTGAAAAAAATTATATAATACCTTGAAGTGAAATACACAGTTATCTATCACTGAAACTTTAACGCATCCCAGAAAATACTTAAGCCTCTAAACTAGATTTATAAAATTTCGGAAAAGAAAATATTTTGGCTTTAAGTATTGTGATTTGGCAAAAGTGGTTAAAGAAAAGGTATAGTCACTGGATCGATCACCTATCAACCGATATACACCCAAATTAAGTCACCATTAGTTTTCATAATGGTTAATTCACGTATGGTACATTTTTGTGCCATAGAAGTTGTGATTTAGCCTTGCTATTCACGGGGTAAATTGCAACACAGCATAGCGACCTGCCATTTGATATGCGCCCATATTTAATCAGCATAGTATTTCATTATGGCCCTCTCATATACCAAATTGTGTGATATTAAATGTAATAGAATCTGAGATATGGCCTTCTGGTTCACGGGCAAAATTGTAGCATAACAGCACCAACTATCAAAACGATATGCACCCAAATTATATCAACATAATGTTTCGCAATAGCCTTCTCATATACCAAGTTCTGTTTGTTTATACATAATAGAACCTGAGATATTGTCTCATAGTCCCGCCTCTTTCCACCTATTTTTTCACAGCAGTCTTTTTTTAGAGTACTTTTCTTTTTATTTAATCGTAAATATATTTGAAGAGAATTACTCTGAAAATTAAGTGGTGTACAAAAAGGGGCGGGAAATTACAATTATCCGAGTTAGGTTGGCAAGTATGTAGCCTTCTTTTAAATGAAAGAAATCGCAGTATAGTAGCGCCACATGTTGGGCGATTTGCATCAAAAGTTGACAATGTCTAACATTGAGTATACTTTCACTAAATTGAACATAATGTTTTAAGGAATTAAGTTATACAAAGATAAATTAAAAAAAGAATATGTATCGCTTATCTACCGATATTACTTTAATTAAAGTATCATTAGATTAAAAAGCGTATGAATCGAATTGATGGAAGAAATGTAAAAAATACTTAAAAAGGTCGAAGGTACATGCTTCACTTTAATCTCACAACATGGCACTAGACGTTCCAAAAAGCAATTTATGTACAAAAAAAGGATTTTATAAGCTATTGCTGTTTATGACTATATGACTATCGTTTTTCATTTTCTTTCTTTCTTTTTTTTTTTTTTTTTTTCATGACCTTCACCTGTGTTATAATTAATTTATATATCACTTCAAGAATCTAACATCATTCTTAAAAAAAAAAAAAAAAAAAAAAAATGCTTTTTAACTTTTTTTTTTTTTTTTTCGAACTCTTAAAGATTTTTAAAACATCAATACTTTTTTTTAACATTATTATTATTATTATTATTATTTCGATTACTGATCTCTTTTCGGCTTCTTTGTTCTGACCGTAGATTAATGTACCAACTTATCAAATTCTTAATAATTTCTACGATGATGTGATAAGAATAATTTGTATTCCTTTATCTTTAAAAACTGTTCGTAAGTATTTAAAAAAAAATGTATTTAAAATACGTGTTTGTGATTGTTTCATAACGTTGTAAGTAAAAAATCTGGAGTGACTCCACTCGACTTTCCGAACATTG